>JAQIXD010000277.1:0-31656 GCA_034699985.1 Minunthozetes semirufus
CTGTTTAAGCATAATTCGATTTTAGCACACGACTCATCTAGCACCAACTGTCTGCTATAATCGAATTACTACTGTATTGTAATATAAGTCACTTATAAAATGCTTTTTTGGACCAAATATTAACTTTAAATTGAAAACAATATTTTCTAATTTAGACCTAAACAGGTGTTTGAAAGTAAATGTTATCTTCTATTGTAATATAACATAATTTTATGTAATTATTATAAATCATATTCAATATGATCTCTAAATTCCAAATACTTTGAAAATTCAAAACCAAATCTTGAGCTCTGATTAGAAATTGATTACTAAATGGTTATAATTGTTATTAAACGATACATTTTCTCTATTATTTGCTACTTTTGGCCACATTTTGCTACACATGTGTTACATGAGATGTATTTTTAGGTCATTTGAGTTTAATAATCGTAAAATGAGACAATCGGGAAGTCGTCACCACTTCATTATTTGCCCTCTAATGACCTCTAAGAGTTTTATCTCGAAGAGCAACCGTAACAGTTGCTCGATTGTGATCTTTTTTTTGTGATGCCCTCAAATAAGTGAGAGTTTGGAGAATCCCCACATTATGTATGACATGATTGATATCTAATATATTGAATTCAAGGCTAATCTAAGACTAATTTCTCCTAATTTCTCATATTTTGTGATTTAGTCTAAAGAAATGAATGTTTGATGAAATGAGTCACTACTGAGACTTGAGTTCTGTTTTCACTTTAAGTCAAAAGGAAATACTGTTAGAAAATCCAGACTTTTTAGATGTTATCCGATAAGAACTCGACTTATAATTCAAACATTTCTCCAATTAATTAGTTTTTGTGATAACTTTCTCAACAGTTTCTCAACAGAGAATTGATTTACAGTCGATTCGTTGCTCCTTTCAAATGAAGTTCTAGTTTTGATTCACTTTAATAACAATAATATTAATTATTTATTAAATTTTGTAATCGTTTTAATCGTTTTTTTAATCGAATGAAATATAAATCAATTTTTTGTTTCCTTGAAGTGATTCTTTGTATCCAAGAGTCTAACGATTAGACAATTTTTTGTGAATTTTAATAATTTTGAAAAAATTTCCTCAAATTGATAGCAATCATATTCCAAGATCTTATTCCAAACGACTTAAAAGCAAATTAATTGGTTTTGGTTTCGCTTTTTCTCAGATAATGACTGATATCTAAATACAAAACTCGAAGATTTAAAAAAAACAAATTTCTTTTATTAGTAAATATTTTTTCTATAATTGGCGCACAAATTAGTTGATTATATTAATGTGAGATATAAATGAATTTTCTAATTATAGTCAGATTTTGAAGCGTTTCTCAAAACGTTTTATTATAGCTCTAAAAGCTTTCAAAGATTTAAACTTAAATTTCTGTTTTTCTATTAAAATATTCTATATTTTCATATTCTGTAAGAATCTTAAGAATATTTATATTGAAATCAATATGTTTTAGAGCATAATATTCTTGTTGTCGATGGTGTGCTAATTGTTAATAATTTGTACAATGATTTTATCAATATTATTGTCGTATATTATATGTTTTTAGTGTCTAAGAGTTGAGTGATTTTAGAGTTTTTGTTCAGAATTTAATATTTGAATTATTAATGAAATTATAGGCGAAAAAGTCTGTTTCAGTGAGTAGTGAATCAGCGAATGTATCAACAAATCGATGGAATAATTTGAAATTTGAAGGCGAAAAAGGAAATGAAATGACAGAAAAGTTCAGAAAATTAATGGGAATTAAAGATAAAGATTTGAATTCTTCGACAAACAGTTCAGAAGATAATAAAATGGGAAAAAAGAATCAAAGAAATGAAAGTGCGATCAAAAGTCAAGAAACTCTGTTTCGAGATCTGGACCTCCAGTACTCAATCGCTCGCATTTCAACGCACACCCAAAGGGGTGTTGGATTGGGTTTCGGCGGATCTCAGAACTAAAGCCCATTCAGTGGTGAGAAATGAGTGGAACAACAGTTCGGCCATAGATTAACATTAATGAGAATATCATAAAGTGTTGAGTCTTAACAGTCTTATGACTTTATGAGCTCACCTGAAATAAAAGGGAAAGTGCGTCCGATTGGTGTCAATGACCGATTGATTGCAAGTTTAACGCTTTGACCCATTTTATCTCATCTCTAACTTCAAGGTACACCTCATCCACCAATTCGTACAATCATTGATCGATTATATGATTAAATCAAATTTCAACACAAATTCCTCACTTTTTTTGTAAATATTACTCAAAAATCATTAAAATTATTGAAAATTATTGTAAATTAAATCAAATTTAAATCAAATTAAATGTAATTCAATAAAACATTTGAGATATGATTTATGTATTAATGTATTTAGTATTATAAGTAATAATAATAAAAACGATTTAATTTTCAAAAGACTTTCAATTTTCTCAATAAAACGAAACCTTAAAACTTGAAATCAGTCGACACGAGCTCTGAGTTCAACGACCTATAACTGAGTTAAGAATTTTCACTCTATTTTTTACGCCAAATGTATAGCAAATATCTTTTCTTCACCTACTTGTCAGCCCTCACATGTTTTGGGTCTCCCCTCGTCTAAGTTGTACACAATTTATTGCACAGTTTCCCACACTTCTGCCAAACGACCCCAAAATACTGAATTTCTCAAAACTTTTTTCGACCCATAATTCTATTGAAATATTATTTTCTTTTTTATTTACTATTATTTACTTATTTTTCAATTATTATCATTAAATTTGCCATTAATTTACTCAATACTTAACGCAATTCACAACTAATTTAGAACTTTTAAATTATCAATTAAATATTCTTTTATTATGAAGATTATTATGAAGATTATTATGAAGATTATTGTGAAGATTATTATGAAGATCATAATTTTTATTGATCTAAATAGTATTTTTCTTAAAGATATACAGATAATGCGTTACAACTATTAAAGCCAATACAATGTATTCTAATAATATTGGAAAAACATTTAATATTCTTCTAATAGAGAATCCCTTATAATAGTTTGATCTTCTAATGATTTGGTTCATAGATTTTGAGAGTTTTTATTGTGAGCAAACATTTATTTTGTATTTTTTTACTCTTTTGGTTCAGTTATTGAATGTTTGGGTGAAATTTGATTTAAAAGTTGTTTAGAATTGAAAACCGGGAGTCCAGGACTCGTCTACGGCCTGACTGCACCTGCTTTTGATTGGCGACAGCGGAACACAAAAGTAGCGAATGTTTGGGACAATTAATGGCAACGAGAGGTCAACCAAAAGGAGTTACGGAAATGTATGGGATGTGAGTCAAAACATCGCTGTAAACAACACGATATCAACAAATAATATGTTTCACAAAGACTGCAGAGAAGCCCAAAAGGTTCAATGACCTATGACTGGTCCGCTATGATAGATTAGGGCCGGCCGGAAGACTTAATAACAACTAGGAAATACTCTGAGAGACCATCTTTTAAAATGTATTGATTTATTGAATTTACAAATTCTATGAGAAAAGTGTTCCAAAAGTTAATAATTAATTCAAAAATTAAGGCTTTATTTGAAACAAATTGAAACCAATTCTTTGAAAACAAAACACAAAACCAATCGAAAGCCTGCGATAGAAAGCAATCAAAGCATTGGAAAGTTGTTTAAAATGATTTTAAATCCAATAGAGTTTAAAAATATCTATTTATTCGGATTATTAATTAGATTATTGGATATTCTCTGTTTGGTACTATCTTGGGCTCTATGTTGGGCTCTGTGTTGGGCTCTCATAGGTTTAGCGGTATTCTCAAAGCTAAGCACTCAATGCAGTCAAATGAGTGGTATTAATGTTATATTAGTCTTAATTGTGAACTGTATTACTCTCTGATGTTCTATAAGAACCATATGAATGACAAGTAATTCTAGGCCATCAACTCTTAGACCTACTGTACTATAAGATAAGTTGAAGCCACACCAGGTATAGAGTGCGGGCCACCACTTGTATGAGGGGGCAGTGCTGTACAATAATCAATATTTTTGTCAAAGGCTTATTTGTGTGGCTCAACACTCAGAGAGTCACTGAGAGAGTCTGAGAGAGCTCTCATATAAAAGCTGACTCCAACTATCCGTTACTATTGTCCTCTTTGGACTGATAATTGCTGCATCACTTCTCTTAAGCCGATATCTTTGCATATTTTTGTTAAAAGTTTGTATTAAGATTAAAACATTTGTAAATCAATCGGCAATGGCTTTGGTATTGTCTACTATGCATACTCTGGTCCCAACTCTGGTCTCAACTTTACCCACCGTCCGTTTGTGCCTCATATTTATTATCGTATTCTTAATCGTCCGATTGTATATCACTCGATCACCTCTTCTACCTCTACCTCCCGGTCCATTTGGTATTCCTCTGCTGGGATTCCTTCCTTTTTTGGGCCAAGACTTTCACTTCACTCTCACTCAACTTTCCCAACGTTTTGGTCCCATATATCAGATATTTCTCGGAAGTAAACGAATCGTTGTTATCAGTGATACTCAAATCATTCGACAAGCATTTCGTCTTCAAGTTTTCTCCGGCAGACCCGATACAGAACTTACAAAAATCCTTCAGGGATATGGTATGTCAAACCCTCTCCTCTTATGAAACTTTATTATATATTTTTTTGCAATCATTAAATCCGATGCAATCTTTTATACAACTTTTTTATACATTGTATCTAAGAAACGAGACTTTACTAGAGTTTAGTTCTAGTTTTATAATTTATTACTTAAATTATTTTAATAGAAGTTACATAATATTATTTTTACCATTCCTACACTGTATGCACATTTTCCTCAGTATTGAATCATTTTTTTAAAAGTTACTCTAAATTATTGAATAAATTTTAAATTAAAAGTTTTAAAACCAAAACTTACTTAACATTACTAAACATTATACTCATCTCTTCAATGAGAAGATCTTATTATTATTGTTCTCTTAGTTTATAAATTAGATTTGTTTGGTTATTCATATCCTATTTTTTATGTATTTCATGCAATTTGAAATAAATAAGTTTTTTTGTTGAAAATTTTAACACTTGTTGTATTGCTAAAGAAATATACCCCTAATGACAAAAAGGGATATCTCTCGTAATAATTACAGGAATTTGATTGATTAAAGAGAAAATATACAAATTTTGTTAAATTATTTTTAATTTATTAAAATTATAGGAATTGTAAATTCTGATGGAGCACTTTGGAAGGAACAGAGAGCTTTCTTGCACACCGTTCTTCGCAAATTAGGCGCTAAAAGCTTCTTGCAAGGGCGCAATTGTCTGGAGCACAAAATTCGGGTAATTTTCTTTTCTTTAATTCAATAAATCTGACTCTAAGAAGGAATTTTCAAAATATTCACCCATTAATTGATTGTCAAAATTTTATTTTGTTTTTAAATTGAAGACAATTTTATAAAACAAAATATAGGTTTTATTTTCACAAATCATAAGAATTTAGTGAACGTATAAACTCTTACTCTTATAAGTTATAACTGTTTTACTGATATTTTCCTCTAAAAGCTTGTCATTTGTTTCACAACTTCCACAACTCTTTAACTCATTTATTAAAAAAACTTTTAAATAAATAAATACTAAAGTATTTGTGTCTGTTTGTCCCATACCAGCCCCAGGTTCAAGATTTTCTCTTTGATCTCAAATCTTGTGAATCTCGTCCCGTCCGAATTCGACCACTGCTTGCGTGTGCTGTCAGTAATGTTGTCGGATCTCTTTTAATGAGTATGACTTTCAAGAGTTCAGAGGATAAGACATTTCTTCGATTATTGGGTTTAATGGAAGAGGGCTTCAAACTGTTCACTCTGGCGATGCCGGTCAACTTCTTCCCGTTTCTTAGATTTGTTCCCGGTGTTAACTATGCCTACCAGAAGATTATTCAGAATAGGACTGAAACCAGTTCATACTTTAAGAAGATAGTGGACGAACACAGGAGAACGCTTGATAGCGAACAGGTCAGGGATTTTGTGGACGCCTATCTGGTCCAACAGCAGAAAATCAAAGCTGCGAACCAACACTCATACTTCTCTGAGGAACAGCTAATTCAAGTAATGAACGATATATTCAGTGCTGGTCTCGAGAACGTGACTTCAACTATCGAGTGGGCCGTTCTCTTCCTTATGATTAACCCAAAGGCACAGAAACTAATTCAGTCAGAGATCGATAGAGTAGTCGGAAGAGAACGACTGCCGCAATTGGATGACTTGAGTTCAATGCCTTATACTGAGGCCACTTTCTGGGAAGTTCTTCGTCGAAGTAATGTGATAGCACTGGGCAACGCTCACTCAACTCTTGAGTAATAATTATTTATTTATTGTTATTTAAACCAATTATTAAATCAAATAATTATTATCAGAGATTCAAACCTAAATGGTTACCGAATACCCGCCGGAACTAATATATTACCCAATTTGTACGCCATTAATATGGATCCCAATTTGTGGGAC
Organism: Minunthozetes semirufus; assembly: GCA_034699985.1. NCBI lineage: Eukaryota > Metazoa > Arthropoda > Arachnida > Sarcoptiformes > Punctoribatidae > Minunthozetes > Minunthozetes semirufus. Next base: position 6,486 of record JAQIXD010000277.1, read on the forward strand.
GAACCTGAAAAGTTTGAACCAAAAAGATTTCTCAAAAATGGAAAGGTTTTCAAACCGGATCATTTTATTCCGTTCTCTGTGGGTCAGTTCATTCAATTAATATTTTGTTTTCATTGGATTCTAATCAAATTTATGTCACATTTAGGCCGAAGAATGTGTTTGGGAGACGTATTGACAAAAATGGAAGTCTTTTTATTCCTGTCCAGTTTATTACAACAGTTTGATTTATGTGTTCCCGAAAATCAAGACCCACCACTAGCTTTAGGTATTGTGGCCGCATCGATGGCACCCAAGCCTTTTCATGTGTGCGCTATTCCCAGAAGTTTAAAGAATTGATTTCTGTTATAAATATAGGATTTTTAATTAATTTCAATTTAATTCTCAATTTTTATTCAATTAATTAATTAATTAAATATTTTTTTGTTATTTTTTTAAATTAATTTCATTTTTTGTATAAAATATTCATTAAAATAATTCATCGAAAAACTATTGAGTGGTAATTGATTCACAATTAGAGGTATTTAATGACATTTTATTTGAATGAATGAAAGAAATGAAATTTAAATATTTTAAGACAATTGAAAAACATTTGAATTAATCAATGAATTGTGTGATCACTTTCCCGGTCCCTGATATTGTGACACCGATTTAACCTTCTTGTGGTCTTTCATCAATTGCTTATAATAGTTAGAACCGGTCGACTCTACAGATTGTGTCCTCTTCGTGGCTCTCGTGTCCATTGAAGGCGGCGGCTCTTGAGTAGCTTTCTTTTGGGACAGTCCTCCGTATTGTGAAATAGACTTTACTTTTTGGTTGTTTTTCATCATTTGTTTCATGTAATCGTTTTCGTCGCCGTCCTCTTCAGTGTCCGTTCGCATAGTCTTGTCTTCTGTCTGAATGTCTTTGACATCTTCGGACGGCTCTGAGAAGAATCCAATCAAATATCCAATGAGTGAAAGCACTGAAATCCAGAATAAGAAGAACACTGTCAGAGCGATTCCAACGGCAAACATCCAAAAGAGCTCATGAAAGAAGTCCTGTCCGGGATTGTCTCGGGGGAACTTCCTGTTTTCGGCTGCCATCAGAGTAGCCAAAAGTCCAATGGCGGCGCCCACAACCACCGCAAGAATCAGAGACATATATCTGAGGAAATAACACAATTTGATTCCTCTGTAAATCGACTTCTTTATCCCATAACGATAGAAACAACAGCTCATTACCAGTACCGCCGCTCCCATCGAAGACGCAGTGAGACCAGAGAAGACACTGGCAATCAGGCCGTCCCTGTAATCATTACAAATCAGTTCTTTAGGGCACGGAATCAGATAAACAGTCGATAAAAGTATGGAATTGATGGCCAGAAAGAAGAACACAATGTATTCAATCGCACTCAAAGCCATCGATGGTTTGAGCTCAGGCTCGACGCTTCGCTTCTCTCTGGTTCCCGAAGGATACTTCTGTGCGACCACTACTTTGTCTTTCTTAAGCCTATACACTGGACTCCCGACGTATGAAATGTTGGCCATTGTTTCGGTCAAGTCTTGGATTTCAACATTAGAAACATTGATATATCCGACGCCGTCGTGATTGATGATCACATGTTTAATGTCCAGAAGTGGTTCTTTGCGGTACAGTAGAAAGCGAACCGTCTTCTGCGGATATCGCGGACAGTTGTTGATGAATCCCTCCATTTGTTTAGATGTTATCTGAAGGACAACAATCGCTCGCTTTTCATTCCAAACCTCAAGAGTGATGTTGGTCTTCAACAGATCAAACGGCGGCTTAAATGAACTGAAGATAAAACGGACGACATATCGATGTTTGGCTGTCTTTGTACTGCATTTGTCGCACACTTTGTTCCAGTAATAGATTTCTGGTGGAAACAAGAAATACAAAATCAATGAGAGGATAATCATCGATATCCAGATGAGGCCAACGATTATGTAAGACATAAACAATTGGTATTCCATTTCTTAAGACTTTTGATCGCTTTTAAAATGAATGGATAACTTTTTGAATGAAGATTAGTCTGATCTTAATTGAGATGTTCTCGAGATTAAACTCATTCATCACTAGATCATGATTCTGTAGAAATAATATCACTAATTAACTCTTTATGATCGCGTGAACAACAATTTACAGAACTTTGACAAAACTTGACAATTGCCTTGATCAATTTGAAGGAGTAGGAGGAGCACTCTTGAACCACGTGAGACATTGTTTACCAATCATTTGTTAATGTTTTCACACAATAAATGTATTGATAACTGATATGTCATATGTTTTGTTATAAATATTTTGATTTATCATTCATTACATTAATTCAAGAGATTGTCTCTGTTTAAGGTTTGATCTCATTAACGAAGATGTCTTTGATTTCAATCACTGAATTGAAACGTTTGGTTCGATTACATTATATAACGAATATATTGTTAGCGCTTTCATTCCTCTTCTTAAGATGTGTTCAACCCTTTTGTCTCTTTCTCTTCAATTCGTGTCAATTGGATTATGTAATGAAAACCAAATGAATTTCATTAATTTATTTATTGATTATATCATTAATAGCGCGAAACAGAGATAATGTTCTTCACTGCAGTCATAATTGTCTTCAGAACTCGAAAGCAAGGTTTGACTTAAATTGAACTCAATTTCGATTAACTCTTAATTAACCACTTATTGAAGGAGCGGTTCATTTGATGCCATATATAAGTACGGCCTGTATGTTGGCTAAAATGGGAAATGTTGTCCTTTACTTCTATACGGATCCCGTTTATGGTGTCTTATATATTAGTTGTTGTATTCGTGAGTTTATCCAAAATTCTCTTATAATTACACTAAAAGTGATATAATTTTAGTTCATTTACTACTTCTTCCGGAACCTACTTATGAGGGACCAGAAAACATATCGTACTTTAGAGGAACAGATCTTAACGAAGAGTTAGAGCGCGACAAACGAATTGTTTGGTTAATCGAATTGTATACGGCTTGGAGTCCCCCCTGTATTGAGTTCTCTCCGGTTTTCTCTGAGCTTTCGGCCAAATATAGTCTCGAAAATCTTCGATTCGGTAAAATAGATTTGGCCCGAAGTGAAGAGATCGCCAAACAGTTCAAAATCAATACCTCGACTCTAAGCAAACAATTGCCGACTCTTATCCTCTTTCAAAACGGAAAGGAATTAATGAGAAGACCGGTCGTCAACAGTAACTCGAAATTAGTTAAATTCGATTTGAATTTCGTAAGAATTTTAAAGGATTTCAAACAATTACTCATTTTTTGTATTCATTTCTAATTAAGAGTTTATTTTTGATTAATTAGGAGAACATTGTCTCAGAGTTTGATTTGAATAACTTATACAACGAATGTAAAACCAATCCTCTGAAGAGTTCAAAATCTAAAAGACCTAAAGAAGAGTAATCATTGGTTGGAAATAATGGAACCTCTTATTCATCACTTAATAGTCGAGATCGGAGTCAGATTTCACTTCACTTTAAAGTAGTTTTGATTCAATTTTTAGAACTGAATCTCAATTATTATTCGATTTTATTTTCTTTAAAAAATCACTCTTTTATCGCATTAATGTCTTCTGAAGAATACTTAAACTTAGAATAAGATAATAGATTCAAATGAACTTAATTTCTCTCAATTGATAATTCGAAGATTATATGAAATCCTTATATTTGGAGTCAATTATTGTTTGAATTAATTTTTTGTTTTAAAATTAAATTCAAAATAAAATGTTTTGAAAGAAAAACGAATTCAATTTATTGAAGAAGAGTTGACAGGAATATCAAGAATATTGAGTTTATGTTGAAATGGGGGCTCATTAACAGTGAATCACTTGTTTTGCGTACGTTTTTTGAGTACGACTTTTGGTTTGTTTACTTCTTTATAAACACGTGCTTTAAATGCTATAAATTTGAGGCAAAGTCTTGTCTTTGAAATTATTTTTGATTTTAATTAATAAATATTTTTACATAAATTTATTTATTTATCTTTTGAGTGAGTTATGGGAAAAACTGGTAAAAGATTCAATTGGAGGGCCCGACAAAACCCTTCTAAAGAAACAAAACAAACCAAAGACCCGATAGAGAGGTCTGACAAAAAAGTGACCGCAGATGCAATAGAAATTGAATTCGATGAAACCAAATATGATTCTTGTAATCCATTAGTTTTAGATAAATCTTTGAAATCAAAATCAAATAAAAATAAAGTTTTGCATAAAATTGATGGCAAACCAAAGATATTGTCTAAAAAACAGAAGAAAAAACTTGAAAAAGTTTTGGAGCGAAAGAATCGGAAAATAAATGTATATTCACTTTAATTTTGATTAAAATATTGTCTTTAATTGAATTCTGATTTAAAGAGGGCTAAACTGTTGAAAGATTTGCAAGAATTCAAAGTTGAAGACAAAGAAATGGCGTTAATGTCATCGACGAGTGACGTACAGACATTCGGCCGAAAAGGGTTTGAATTAATTGAATTTTTTGTTTTACTCTTTAATCAAATATTAATTAAATTACAGAATCAGTGATTTTAAAGCCGCAAACCCTTCCATTGAAATACAAATTGAAGAAAATATTTCTCTAAAAACCAAAAAATATAATAAACTTAAAAAACTTAAAACAGAAGACAAACATCAAAAGGATTTGAATGTTATCTCTGTCTCTGATTCTGAAACTGAAAGTGACAGCTCTTCCGAAGAAAGTGATTCTAATGTTGACAATCATATTGAAAGTGAATCCAATTTATCTAAACCTATGTCTTCTGGAATAGAATTAAGTGATAAAAATGAAATCAAAGAAATTATTGAAAAGAAAATAAATGAAAGTCCGAAGGCATCGGAGATAGTAAAGCCTCTGCCTTTACCTCTACCTGTGTCTCAAAAACGAGAATTTATTCAAATTAATAGAACTGAAGAAATAGAGAAGTTTCGGTCATCCCTTCCAATTACATCTGAAGAGCACTCAATAATGGACTTTGTTTTCAATAATTCTGTGGTTATTGTTTGCGGTGAAACGGGTTCGGGAAAGACTACTCAAGTGCCACAATTTCTTTTTGAGGCCGGATTTGCTCAAAAAGAACAGATTATAGGAGTAACCGAACCCCGTCGGGTGGCAGCCATTGCAATGTCTCAAAGAGTTGGTCACGAAATGAATGTCTCGAGTGATGTCGTCTCATATCAGATAAGATTTGAGTCAAATGCGACCCCAAAAACACAAATCAAGTTTATGACAGACGGAGTGCTTCTCAAAGAAATTCAAAACGTTTGACTCAAATACTAAATATTTGTTTATTTATTAATCAATTGTTTTCTTTAGGACTTTCTTTTAGCCAAATATTCAGTGATAATCATAGATGAGGCGCACGAACGAAGCCTTTACTCAGATATATTGATTGGTCTGCTCTCACGTATTGTTCCGCTCAGAATAAAAGTGAGTCCAAAATAATTTTGAATTAATATTTAAATTAAAATTTTATGAAAACTTCAGAAACAAAATCCACTCAAACTTATAATAATGTCGGCGACGCTCAGAGTTGAAGATTTCACAACTAATCACAAGTTATTTAGAAGTATTCCACCCGTTCTTAAAGTAGGGTCTCTTTCAATAAGATTTGTTTTAATTAAGTTTTGATTTGCAAACAATAGATAGATTCGCGTCAATACCCGGTTTCAATCCATTTCAATAAGAAGACAATCGGAGATTATCTTCACGAAGCCTTCAAGAAAGTATGTAAAATACACACCGAGTGTCCGTCCGGTGGTATTCTTGTGTTCGTCACCGGAAGGATTGAAGTTGAAGTCTTGTGTAGAAAATTGAGAGCAAAATATCCAAACAGTAGTTCCAAAGGCTATGAAAATAAGAATTTCGAGAATAAAACAAAACGCAAAGAAAAAGCAAAAAATAAAAGTGTTGTCTCACAGAAGTTACCGCAAAAGACAATCAATTTGGATGAGTCCGTCCTCTTCTCTCTTAATTAAAAATTATAATTAATTTAATTAAATTATTTTGATTTCAGTTTTGAAGTGAATCCTCTCGAAAATGAAAACATTTTAAATGATTTCGATTATTCTGACGATGAAAATGAAGATCAATATATAGCAGAAGATAATGAAGAGGAAAAACACAGTTTTGAGGGTCAAAGGGAAGCCCTTCACTGTCTTCCTTTGTATGCAATGCTTCCTCGTTCTCAACAAACATTAATATTTAAAGAGCCTCCACTCGGGTCACGACTTTGTGTTGTGGCCACTAATGTGGCGGAAACTTCTTTAACTATTCCTAACATTAAATATGTGGTCGACTCCGGAAAGGTTTGTCTCATATATTCATTTGTTTATTAAAACAATGGTTTATCTCTTTTAAGGCAAAAAAGAAAGTTTACGATAATATAACCGGTATTTCGACTTTCATTATCGACTGGACATCTAAGGCTTCTGCAGATCAAAGAGCAGGTCGTGCTGGAAGAACTGGTCCCGGACATTGTTATCGGTTATATTCTTCTGCCATATTTAATGACGAATTTCCAAAATATTCAGAACCGGAGATAATTCGTAAACCAATCGATGATTTAGTTCTTCAAATGAAAGCAATGAATATCGAAAATGTTGTGAACTTTCCGTTTCCAACACAGCCTTCATTAGAAGCGCTGTTGGCCTCAGAGAAGAGACTCATTTCAATGGCAGCTCTCAAAGAGATTTCCAATAAATTGGATAAATATCGCAAAAATAGAAAAACCCTTTTGAAGACTGAGATCACAGGATTAGGGAAAGCGATGTCACACTTTCCAATAACTCCGCGCTACGCAAAGATGTTAGCCCTTTCCCGTCAGCACCAACTCATGCCATACACCATTGCAATTGTCTCTGCGCTCACTATTCAAGAAATCTTCACTTCTTCTGAGAAAAATGATTCAAATCGAAAGATTCGATCCACGAGTGGTAACGCTTCACTTCTGGGGGATGTTATGGTTTTTTTGAATGCAATCGGAGCTGCACAGTATGCAGGACTTAGTCAGTCATTCTGCAGACAAAACGGTTTGCGTCACAAAGCAATCCTCGAAATAAATAAATTACGAAAACAATTGAGTTCTAAAATCTGTGAAATTTGCGGAGATATGGATCTAACTCTAGATATGGATCTTCCGAATGATATACAAATCAAACTTTTGAGACAAATAATGTTAAGCGCATTCTTCGACAGAATTGCCCGAAAAGTACCCGTTTTGGACATGGATTTGGACGATAAGGAAAAGAAGAAACTAAAAAACTCGTATCAATCGATTGAAGTCGAAAAACCAGTTTTCATATCAAAGCATTCGGTTTTGAGCGAAGATTTGCCCGAATATGTGATATATCAGGAAATATTTGAGACATCGAAACTTCAAATGAGAAATGTTGTGGCCATTGAACCTGAATGGCTGCCCCTCTTTGCTCCCAATTCGTGCAAATTTTCTAATCCATTGGAAAGCCCTTCTCCTCGTTATGACAGTACTACTGATTCTGTAAAATGCTATCGCTCTTCCACTTTCGGGCCCTACGAATGGCCAATAAAACCAACTGAAGTGACATTTCCTGAAGGATTAGAAAGATTTAAATACTTCGCAATGTTTTTGCTGGAGGGACAGGTGATTTCCTTTTTTGGCAAATATTCAAAATCACTTTTATCTCCTCCGAAGATAATCATCAAATCGTGGGCTTCTCTTCAGCCGCGAACAGAAAAATTTCTCAAATCATTAGTTTCTGAAAGAATTGAAAACAAATACAAATTATTAAATAAATGGAAATCTGATCCAAATTGTGAGTCCATTTCCATCAAAATTTTGTCCCATTTATTGATTGTACGAATTTTTTCAGATTTACTGAAGGAATACTTGGATTGGTTGCCACAATCGTATAACCACGAAGTTACTTCTTTTTGGCCACCAATCAATGACTGACAATCATTTAACTAATATTAAAGACTTTTTATTAAATAAATAAAAAATCAAATTATTTTTTAACGAATTTATTGTTAAAACATTTTAAAGAATAAATTTCTGAAATATGGATTCGTTGGAACCGATATCTTATCGATAGATTCTAATCATTACCAACACATAGAGAGAAATTACTTTTCTCATAAAGATTAAGATTTTTTTAGGTCTCAGTTTATAATTTATTAAATTAATCTTTAATTTTATTTAAATTTGTCAAAAATGGACATAACTTGGATATTAATGGCTCATCAATGATCTCATCACTAAATTCACATCACATTTGGCTAAAGTTATTCTACAATAAGACGAATGTGTTGTCAAAAAATTGAGTTTAATTAAAATAAAACAATAAATAGGATTAAAATGTATTTAATTTGATTAAAAATTGAGTCAATTGTACTGTTTTTTGGTATAATTAATGGACGTATAGTTTGTTTGAAGAGAACGTACTCTATATAAGTATCTGAGAAACGAATTGAAAGCAAATCTATTGATATATTGAATAAATGTTTTTATTATTGTTATTGAATTAAAATCGGATTTAATTTAGTTATTATTTGTATTAATATTATGTTTGGATTGACTTCGCATTCATTTAACATAAATTCATTAATTAATTATATCTGATATCCTCTCAGATATTGATTTATATTAATTATAAATAAAATTAATTTAAATTTGAAATCAATTTTCAAAAATTAATTTGATTTCAATCGATGACAGAATTACAACTATTTTCATGTCTTCGCAAATGAAATGATTTTAATTTTATTTGAATAACAATTTGAATGACAAGTAAAGCAAATGAACGAATCGGCGGTCAATCCGGTTGTGACCAATAATTTGAAGCCAATTGTGGCCACAAATCATTGTATGATTTAATTGCTATCAAAAGATAGTTGTTTTGTCTCTCATTTACTGATTGTATTGAATTGTCTAAACAGCACTCAATGGAGAAATGGTGTCTCAGAGTCAAAGTCAGACTCAACCTCAGAGTCAATTAAACCACAATTCATTGCAATCCAAACCTCAAACACATCCGAACTCTAATTCAAACTCCAATTCGTCTCAAACACATCCAACACTTCCATCAGAAGCATCTCAATCTTCTGCGACTCAATCACATAATGTTGTAATCGATGCAAACAAAGATAGAAAACCCAGAAATTATAAGTTAATAATAGATCCCGCGCTTAAGAAGGGACCGATAAAGCTATATCGATACGATGGAGCAGTTCCTGGAGTTAGTTATCTTTATTATTGTCTTTACTTGAATTTTATTAAAAATTATTTCAATTTATAGAAAGAATCGATTTATCCGAGCGTTCAGGTGAAAGACCCGCGAAGAGGTCCCGCACTTTGGAATCGCATCGAAGCCGCGGAACTAATTTTTCCTAAGTTTAAGGTTTTCTCTCAAATAATGTCTTAAAATAAATTAAAATAAATAATCGTTTGATTTATTTATTTAAAGATTGACTCGAATTATGTGGGAATTCCTCCGCCAACAGAAGTGTCGATAACTAATCTAAACGATAACATAAATAAAACATTTTTAGAAGATTTGGTTAAAAAGTTTGATATAATCGAAGAAATTCAGGTTTTATATCACCCGAAGACAAAAAAGCATTTAGGTTTGGCCAGAATAACGTTTGCCTCTACTTCTGGCGCCAAAGCCTGTGTCGACAAATTAGATCAGACGTCTGTTATGGGAAATATTATTAACGTATTTCTCGATGCCTTCGGTATAGCATTTGTTACTCAAAAGTCTTTCCCTTTTTGCTAATCAATTGCTTATATTTAGGCAAAGAAGTGATGAATGCCTTCGAGTCAATCGTAAATCCGCCGCCAATTGTTCCACAAATTGCAGTCCAGAAACCAATTGATGCAAACTTTTTGGATCCGAACAAAATCGCGTCAGAATTGGAAAGTGTCTCACTTTCAGTGCCGCCGTCCATTACCTCTACTATTCCCGCCTCCACTCCGGCTAATAGCTCTGACTATGGCTACGGAACTGATTTAAGGCACTGTCCCTCTTCATCAACAGGTTATCACTCAACTCATTCAACACATTCAACGCCTCATAGTTTCGATTCCGGGCTTTCTTTTCCTCAAAGCGTTGGTTCACAACAATATCCATACCATCACAACAACGGCAACACATCCTCTGATGGAACGTGGGGTCCATCCAATCATAACAATAATATAAATAACAATAACATGGGTTGGGATCAAAACCAGTCGTGGGTTGACGGCAGTCGCTCAGAGGGTTTTGATAAGAGTCCTGTCAGAGAAAGTCTTGACTCTCGAATAGAACTCCTCCTAAAACAACAGAGCGCTGGTTTGGCGCCGAGTTTTTTGGGTATAATGTCAGCGATGGGAAGCCCTCCTTTTGTTAACAATGAATTCAATACTAGTTCTCCAAAAAATAACAGAAAACATGATTCGAAAGACTCTTCTAATAAAAGACAAAACCATAGAAGCGATTATGACTCCGAACCCATTTTAGGGACGCCTCCCTCTCCGTTCTTAAGTGCTTCGGAGTTCATTAAATGGAATAAATTGACGAAAGAAATCGATTCGGGAAGAGAACCGAATCTCTATGACAGCGATTTGGACGACGATATGGAGGAAGAGATGGCTGAAGACGACTCGACACCACTTAAGGACGAACCAAATGAAGGAAAAAGAATCCGAAGTAAGTCAACTAAGAAGGGTTTGGTAGAGGACGACATGGATGACGACCGAATGTCGTTGTCTTCGTTAAGCAGTGGGGAAAAATTACACATAGGAGGGGACAGCGAGCCATCCACTTCTGGCAGTTCATTACATCCACACCCGATGTATCCATCAGAACAGGTCCAGATGATGGCTCGCTTGGGTCTATGGAAACCTGGAATGGGTTCGGATATTGGTTTATCCGGTTTACCAGTGTTTAGCTCAACATCAACTCAGCCCAACTTCACCTCTACTGCTCCGGCATTTACTCCCTTCATGTTCCCGCCTATATCTGGACAGTCATTTACTCCACAGTCAGGCCAACCCTATTCTCAGCCCTGTTTCTATCCGGGATATATATCCTCACATTTCTCTTCTATAACTTCAGCTCCAATGACTCCGACATCAAAAGTGCCACAAATGTCTCAATCGAATAATGAATGGTTGAAACACACGAATGAAGTCAATAAAACCCAAATCACTCGCAATTCACTCAATATTATTGTCTCAGAGCTCAAGGATTTGATCAAAAAAGACATTTGCAAGAAAATGGTCGAAAACTCTGCCTTCAAGATCTTCGAGAAGTGGTGGGACGACTCCGAACGCAAATCAAAGACATCCACTCATGACGAGAGGTTTATCATACGAGATCTTAAGCCTCACATTCGCTCTGATTCTCGACCTTCTGGTTCTGACTGGCACTCAGTTTCAAATATATTCGACAACAATAGGACAGAATCTGTCAATACTTTCAATGATTACAGCTTTAGTGGTTTAGGTCTTCGCGCAGCCATTCCTAAAATGCCATCTTTCAGAAGAAAGCTAAAGAAACCGCCCTCTCCTACAGACGATGCCACAAATGACACCAAAATCAGTGGATCTGATGTCGAAGGGGATAAACTTTCTGAAGAATCTGATACTGAAAGCTTTAGAAGAAGAAAATCTATTCACCAGAAGAACAGAGCGGCCGCTGTTATTGAAGACACTAAATCTTCGAGTAGTAGTGGTAGTAGTGAAAGCAGTTCGACCTCTAGTTCTGACTCCAGTTCATCTGACTCTAGTTCTTCGAGTGGCTCAGACAGTGATAGTGATTCTTCTTCTTCGTCTTCATCTTCTTCATCGTCATCAGTATCTTCATCTTCTTCTTCATCAGAAAGTTCTGTTTCATCAAAATCTTCGACTGAAAATAGGAAAAAGAAATACCGGAAACACCGGTCGAGTGCTGCGAAACTCACCACTGAAGAGAAATCGAGTCATTCCTATGATTCGGATTCAATTCAGAGAAGCGTTGATCTGAAGGCAGAACCAAAAAGTTCTGAAATTAATTCAAAAAGTGATAAAAACTTGAGTTCTGTTGAGAAAAGCGAACAAAAGTGTGAAAACGACTCCGAAATAACGTCTCAATTAGAATATGAGGCGACTCAGGCACTGATGGCTTTGGCCACCAGTTTCTCATCGATTCAAAAACCTGATGAAAGATCTGTGAGAAGTGAGAAACCATTAAAGTCGGCCCCAATTGGAAGTGACACCGAATCTGCCTCTGAATCTGAACAGTATTCCAAAGATGTTCCGCAAACTTCTGTAGAGTTTGATCACAGTTATTGTCTTCCGGACGCTAATAACCGAAGAGAACAGGTATCAGATTTAGACTCTCTTATAGATTCAGTTGCGAGGGGTGTCCCCGAAAATAAAGACAAATCGAGTCAATTGACAGATCATATGTATAGCCGAACAAATCAGACCTCATCTCAAGTTAAGGCTCAAAAGAGATCTTATAAAAGAAGAACTTCAACGACAGCACAGAATAAATCTCCGAATCAAGAGTTTCATAACAGTTTATATGGTATGGCTGTGGCCTCAGAATGGCGTAAAGCTAAGAGAAAACCCACTAATATAACAGCTGTTGAACCCGAAGAAGAAGAAGAGATTTTCGAAAGAAGTCCTTCCCCTCAACCAGTGTTTAAGAAACGCGATCTCATCGAAGAAATGAATATTTTATACGAATTTTTGAAGACAGGAATAGATAGTGAAGACGTCTCTTACCTCAAACGAAGTTATGAGGCTATGCTTCAGGAGGACAATCAAACTGTTTGGTGGCTCAATGATATCCATTGGGTGGAACACCCGCCCACTCATATTGCTTCTCCTAAAAAGAAGAAGAAAACGGATGACTCTCAGATTCGTGTCCATCAAACGGGTTGTGCCCGTTCTGAAGGCTATTACAAAATGGATATCTTTGAGAAGTTAAGACTCTCTCACGTTTCCAACACAACAGTCAACAGCTCTCAGAACGACGACGAAGACGTACCCAAACAAATAAGGGCGCGACAGATAGGCCAACAGTCCACTCGTGAGGCCCGATCTAACCAAAGACGACTCCTCGCCACTGTTGACGCCGCCTGGAGTGACCTCTTGAAGTTCAATCAATTACAGGTTTGTTTTCTTCTTAACAATTGATTCAATTCTTTCACTATTTTTGAGAAAATTTCAAAAATATTTCTTTGGTTTGAAAACAGTTCCGCAAAAAACAATTGAAGTTCTCTAAGAGTCGAATTCACGATTGGGGTCTCTTTGCTTTGGAACCAATAGCTGCCGACGAAATGGTCATTGAATATGTCGGACAAGGAATCCGACCCATTGTTGCTGATATCAGAGAGAAAAAGTATACAGAGTTAGGTATTGGAAGCTCTTACCTGTTCCGCGTCGATCTCGAGACTATTGTTGACGCGACTCGATGTGGAAATGTGGCCCGTTTTATAAACCACTCCTGCAATGTATGTCCTTTTTATAGTAATTATTATTTTAATAATTTATTTAATTATTGTTTTGTATTCTTATTTATGGACAAAACAGCCCAACTGTTACGCCAAAGTGATTACAGTTGAGGGCAATAAGAAAATCGTTATTTATTCCAAACAACCGATTGGTGTCGACGAAGAAATTACATACGATTACAAGTTTCCCATCGAAGAAGACAATAAGATTCCGTGTCTCTGTCGCGCCCCTCAATGTCGGGGTTTCCTAAACTAATGTCTGATTTACGAGAAATTGTAAATAATTAAGTGTTTTATGCCTTCGAATGAAATAATGAGTCGTTTTCTCCATTAAGTCTACGATAAACATATGACCAAAACTGTTAGTCATTTAATAAAATATTTTATATACAGTCTGTCCATAACAAAGGTTTTATCATTTGTCTGACAAGAGAACCGTTTTCTTCATTATTTGCATTAATTTTTGGTTAAATTGTATTTAAGTTAACATTAATTACATTTAATTTAAAATTATTTTCATTTTATTTGATTTAATCGTAAATTAATTGCAAAACAAATGTAAACATAATTTATGTGAAACTCTTAATGACTCTTATGTTCAATGTTTTGGTCATATGTTTGGTCTAAATGTAAATAAAGTGAACACAACTCAAGACAATTGTTCCGCAAATTCTGTAAAAAGAGTTATAATTATTTTCTAAGCAATAAAATTATGTCGAAATCTATTAAACAAATGTCTGAAGACTTCGATTTGACTCAATATTTGGTACAATTGTTACCAAATAATGAGATTAACAACAGTTTGAGGAAACAAATCCAAAATGACATCCAATCGACAAAAAGACAAATCAGTGAACAGTTGTCTACTTTTGACATCGATTTCAATGAATTTAACTCTAATTATAAGCAATTAATTGATTTGAATAACGAAATGAAAGAATTGGAGAAACAATTGAATGAATTCATTGAAAGCGATTTAATTACAAAAATCGCAGAATTGAAGGATATTTGCCGTCAAAGCAATGATCGCTACAATCGGTCCAAACTATTGTCTGATTTTATCAATAATTTCAAACAATTAAAGACTGAAATGTCATTAATAGATGAGTCGCTTAGTTTGCAATCTTATGAAATGTCGGTTCAATACATGACAAGTGCTTCAGAACTCTACCAAATCCTTATCGAAACGATAGAAACCAACGATGACTTGACGTCTGTTTCCAAAGATTTGAACAAATTTTTGGAATCACTGAAAGTGGAACTCACTATCAAAAGGGAAGAACTTATTTATAAGACTAAAAAGTTATTCAATTCAAACGTCAAAGTATTCAGAGATGACTTCAATAATGAAAATGTCTTTGAATTTGATTTAATTAATTGTTTGAATCAAAACGAATACAAGAATTTCATCAAAACATTTGTCGAAATCGAAGAGAATTCTTTGATTTTAAGCGATTTAATCAAAAATTTGGACCTCTTTTTCATTAAACCCATTCTTAATGAAGAGATAAATCAATTGGTTTTAGAGAATAACAAAATTTTTGGTAAATTTAGTCAACAGAAGACTTTAACACCGCTTTTGACTTTAAAATTGTTCTTCGATTACTTGAATCAATTGATAACTTTTGACAATCAGACTATTGGTCGACAATTGATTACAATTTTGGGATCCATTTGGACCGAAGATCTATTCCAACAAATATTAAAGTATTATTTGAATCGATTGCTACCAAAGAATGAGTCAGATCTCAAACAATATTTATCTCTTGTGGATTCGGCTGAAGATATTCGCCACTTCCTCATTGAAATTGGATTCATCGATAAGAGCACAGACTCTCCATTTATTGAATTCGCTGTTAATATAAACAATCATTTCTGTCGACGACTTTGTACTGATTTTCTGATTAATGGAAAAACAATTATTTGTCGAGATTTACATCAAACCATTCAATTGGGCGACGATTCAGGCAATTCTAATGGTTTGCCCGTCTGTAGAGTCAGTCAATCGATGGTAGAGCTAAAAGACTTGATCCAAAGCATAAAAGATTTGGCCAATAGTTGTTCGAAAGATTGTTCCGAAGCTCTTATAGAGACGATGGCAGACATTTGTGAACTTTATATTGATGTCAGTCCTGTTTATCACAACAAAATGATTAAAGAGTTTCCGCAACAAAACGCAATATTTCACAACAATTGCATATTTTTTGGACATTTCATCGAATCGTTTGCAAAAAGTAACGAAAGATTAAATAAAATCTCGAAATTTGTTCCAATCCTCAGACAATTGGGATCTCAAGTGTTTTTGACTCAAATGCAAACTCAAGAGAAACTTCTCTTAGATTTGATTCAAAATCAGGAATTTAGTCATTGTCTCAATGATTTGGCCACAGAAGACAAATCTGGTTATTGTGAACAATCGGCCAAACAATTGAGGCATGTCTTCAAACAGTGTTTGGTTCACTTAAACTTCTTGAAAAACGCTTTAATTGATGTTTTGCCAGAAAAAGTATACCACAAAGCAATTGGAACCGTTGTTAACACTCTTTTTAATGAATTGATTAATAAAATTCAAATTCAAAACGACATCAGTTCTTCTGGTGCCGTAAGACTGAGCGAAGAAATTGATTTCTTACTCAAACAAATCAGAGAATTATTGAATACTGAAAACCCGATGCCTTTTGTCCAGAAGTGGTCTAAGCTTTCGGAACTCCATTTTATTCTGAATGTGAGTCCAATTAATTAATTATTTTATTAATATTAAAATTTTTTGTTTTGTTTTTTAGGCCACTCTTTTGGATATCGTTAACCGATGGGCTGACGGAAGAGGAATATTAGCCGCTGAGTTCTCCGCTCAAGAAGTTAAGCAATTGATTCGCGCCTTATTTCAAAACACGGAAAGAAGAGCTCAGGCTATTAATAGAATAACTGTTGCAAATTGATTAATAAATTTAAATTAATTTTTAAAATAAAATTAATGTTTTGATTAAAACTATTATTATCGGCAAAAGAAAAGATGCGTCAGCCGGGAATCGAACCCGGGCCGCCCGCGTGGCAGGCGAGCATTCTACCACTGAACCACTGACGCTTCACACTTGTCACTGATTTATTGGATTATTTAAATGGAAAGTATAAAAGGGGAGGGATTTCAATGGACTGCATGTCGTCATATATTTAGCGACAAAAACAATACATTTTTTCGTTTTATTGATTTTTTGTGTTTATTTTCGACCAAAATATTTATTAAATGAATTTATTTTAGGCATTCTTTGAACGAAATCAGTGTTGAGATGACTCTCACTAATGAAAACAATTTCTTCTTTCATTCGGTTCAGCACTTGTCGCGATCGTTGGCCAAAATTGATGGTCTTTCGGTCGAAAAGGTAAAGATCTCTAAAGAGAGTCATTTGTAATTAAAATCAATTATTTACAGCTGAATGTCTTGATTGAAATGTGTCCGAAAGTGTCTCCGAATGAACCGATGATTATTGACCAAAGAGGACAGGACTCAATCATTGCTTTAATAATATATTTGATTGAATCCCAATTTCAGGTTTTTTTCCCTTCAAATCATTAAATGTCTTTAATTTATGATTGAATTGATTGACAGAACAAACAAATAATAATATCGTATTTATTGGAAGTGTTGTCTTCGCTAAAGATCGCCGTTTGGAGCGATTCAATTAAATTACACGAAACGGACCGTAAATAAGTCGACAATTAATTTATTGATTTATATTTATGTCTGAAATTACTATTAAAGGGATTCCTATTTGCGAGAGATTTAGTTTCTGTTTAAACACTGGTCTGTCAGACATCGCGTATTTCTGTCCCGAATATAGCGATAAAATAATTTCACAACAAATTGTTTTAATTGAATCTCTGACTCATCTCATACTCGAAGCACAACAGAACTGTTCCAAAGATAATAATTTTAAAAGTAATGACAATTTAGTTATTAATTAATTAATTGATTAATAATTGATTTATTTTTGTACTTCAGTTCAATTGTGTCATTCAATTGTTCCCATTTATATCGGTTTATGTCGAGCTTTGGGACGAACGCCTAATGACGAACACAATACCCCTCTTTTCTTGCGTTTGTTTCCTCCGCCAACGATTCCTCCGAAGACAGATGAGTCTCAATACGATTCGAGTCATGACATGAGTGACAGTTCCTTATTTATGAGTCGAGACTTACAGAACAGTTTCAATAAGAAGCAAACTCTTCCTAATTTGCAAAAACTGATTCCCCGTTCGTTTTCAAGTCTATCCCCAAACCATACCTGGAGTTCTGGTCTGAATACTCACGAAACAACAAATGATAATCTCTCGATCTCTGGTTTAGTTGGTCTCAATAGAGGCTCTTTTCAAAGTCAGATCTCGACTTACAGTCAGTTTAATGAATCGATTAACGAAACGCGTTATTTCTTCTTCAAATTTGGCTCTTCTTTTGTGTGGCAGTCATCACATCTTAAGCCCAATGCTTCCATTAATGGCAATCATAATAATCGGGACACCATTTCTTTAGAATTATTACTTCGATTGCTTTCTTTGGCCAAAAAACTACTCAATAAAGAGGTTTTACAGACTTTGGATGAAATCGCTTTAAATGTGTTTACGGTTTGTCTCTCTATTGTCTCAAAAATTATATTTATTTCGATCTTTTCTGTGGTCTCTTACAGAGCACTCAAATTCGTGTCTTTCCCTACAAATCTTTGAGTGAAATAATAAATTTGGTTTCCGTTAATCTTCTCAAAGAACTCTTATATCAAAGAACAGGTCTGTCGACTGTCTTTCAAATGTTTTTCTATTAAAATATATTTTTCGTTCAGATTTGCCGAAGTCTTTCACTTCTGAAGTCCAGGATTTTATAAAATGTTTGTTCCTTTCGGGACAGACAGAGATTATGAACAAAAACAGTTCCGACTCTAAAATATATAATTGTCTTAAACTGAATGTCCAAACAAACGCCTCATGTATTGAGCTTTTGGTCTGGTCTTCAGACGATGAGATGGCAGCCGATGCTCTTTGCACTCGTCTTAACGAAAAGATAAACACATCTCACGGGCACCGACTGGTTATCGCACATTTACCTCTACTTTTAGTCTGTTTGGAAGGTTTGGGTAAATTAGCGGAAAAGTTCCCTTCGATTTCGATAAACTGCATTTCATCGCTCAGAGATTTCCTGATCCAACCCTCGCCTATATTATTACGTCTTAGTAAACAACAGCACGAATTGCACGCCTTCACGGGTCCGCTCAGCATAACTGTTACCTCAGATTCGAGTACTTCTCTCAAATCTAATCTTTCGAATTCAGGAAATTCGAGTTTTTCTCAGATTTACATAAAATTGAGGAACAGTGCTATCGATAACTTATGCATTGCTCTGAGAGCTGGACATTCAGTGGATCCGCATTCAATTCAGGCCACAATTGCTTCGGTTTCTAATCGTTTATATCAGGCGGAGAAGAGTGACTCCGAATCCAACTTAGTTTCAATGAATACAATCATATCTTTAGGACGAGTGGCGGTCAACTTATATGATATTCCGCGATCTATGGAATCAATTTTACAGTTCTTTCAGCAGCGGTTCTGTAGACCGCCCTCTAATTTGGACGCTTTGATTGTGGAACAGTTGAGTGAAATGGTTATCGTTAACGGTTGTGATCAACACGTTTATGAAGAAATTATGAAAATGTTTACAATGATTACTCTTCAGTCGAGCGCTGCCTATAACCTGAGCAATACTGATGAACGCAATCGTTACCGTCACGTCTCTCTCGCAGTAATCAATTCTTTCACAAATATCTCGAACAGAATCGAAGGACAAACCGAACAAATAGAACTTTTAGTCCGATTATTGGAACTATTCGTTCAGTTGGGTTTAGAAGGAAAGAGAGCCAATGAGAAGAACCCGATGGCAGCCAAAGCTTCGAGCAGTGCCGGCAATTTAGGAGTTTTGATACCAGTAATCGCAACACTTATGCGTCGTTTGCCATTCATTGAAAATCCTAAACCAAGACTTCATAAACTGTTTCGTGATTTTTGGCTCTACTGTGTTGTCATGGGATTCACTTCTGGAACAAGTCTTTGGCCACGAGAGTGGTATTTCGGTGTCAAAGAGATAGCTTTTAAGTCTCCTCTTTTGATATCTCGCGAACATTTGAGATCTGAATTGCACTTCAATTCTGCGATAAGAAATGAAGCCGTTTCTGGTGTCGAACTCCAAGAAATACGAAATCATATAATCAATGATTTGAGCCCTTCTTCTGAAGTAATATCAATAATAAATAAGTTGACATTCGCTCAGTGCACTTATCTTCTCTCTGTCTGCCGTTTGGAGACATTCAGAGTACAAAATTTGGTGAACGGTATGAATCCGTTCGAAATAATGATGCAATATTTGGAAGACCCCACTATTCAGAAAGATAAGGACGGCATCTGGCAGTGCGTCCTTTCCATCGCTGACAAAGTCTTCAATGTTTTCTTAGATATTATGTCAAACAAACCAAAGAATAAAAGTCGTGATAATGAACTCGAAGAATACGCGACTTTACTTCTAATTAAGTTCAATCACAGACAGAAACAGATCAGAAGAGTGGCGGACAGGTATTTGAGTGGTTTAGTCGATAAATTTCCTCACCTTTTGTGGAGCGGAAAAGTGTTGACTACAATGTTGAACATTCTTCAAGTTCTGGGACGTTCTTTAGAATTGGATCCCAATGAAGCCAATCCCGAACTACCGGTTCCCGACACTAATTTTTACATTCAACTGACGGACACAATGGAAGCGCGAGAGGTTTGTCCGATATTTCTTATTAGATCTCAAATTAATAAAAACCAATTTTAGAGTATTGTCCGCGACTTTGGGGCCCGTTGTCAGGGAATCATTCAGGAGGCGGCAAAATGGGCGCCAAATATCACTCGTTCACATCTTCAGGAATATTTGGCAAATCTGGAGCACGCGATGAGTGGTATTCAACAACATTCTGGTCTCTCTCTAGTGGTTGAATCGATTACAACATTTCCGGCATTCAATAGCGGTTCGACTCCTCTTTCGGTGACTTCTTTGGACAAATTACCGAATTTTATTCGAAGCAATTGTTCCGAATTCATCGCTTCAATGAGTCTGAGGACGCACTTCGCGGGAGAGGTTTCGGGAATGCTTTCCAGTTATAAAGCGATTAAACAAAACGAACAGATTTTGGCCGAAAAACTAATTTTTGATTTGAAGGAGAGTTCCATTGAAATCGACATTAAGTCACACCAGGAATGCGTTTACAGAATCACTGCTCTTCTGATTGCGACTCCAGTTTGTGACCGACAGTTAGTTCACGCTTTATGTTGGGCTCCAGTTTTCCTATTTTCTGAAGACACGATCGCGAGTATTATTTCCTGTTGGAAGTGGTTGTTGGCCGCCCGCTCTGACTTAGAGTCTAAGGTTTGAATCACTTTTGACTAATAAATGAAAATCTTTCCCAAAAAGTATTAAACAATTTGTGATTTATTATTGATTTTATTAATCATTAGTTCATCGAAGAAATGGCTTCCGCGTGGAACGCAACCATTGACAGAAAACTGGGTCTTTTCGCTGCAGATCCGCCGCAAACAGATCCTTTGACTTCGAGTATAAATTCAAATCTTAAACCCAACCCTCCTTATATCGGAGGTCACGCACTTTGGGTCAAAGTATTAACTTTTGTTAAGAAATATTTTATCAGAAATTAATTGAAATGATTTTCAATAGTTTTTGACGGAAAGGATAGAAATAGCAAAATACAGTTCTTTGGATCAAATAGAAATCTTTTCAAATCTTTTGCACCGATCGCTTCACATTTCTGTGGGACGGGTTCATCATAGCTCTCGGAATATCGCAACCATTGGTTCCCGTTTTCGACTCCTTAATTGTGGTCTGTCTTTAGTACAGTTTGATATTCTTCCGAAATCCATCAGTAAATCAGTTTTGAGAGAACGGGTCTATTCGGCGGCAATCGATTACTTTTGGTAATTCGTCTGTTAATCGAAAAATTGATGGAATAATCATTTCTATTGTTTTCAGTGGACCACAGATCTGTCCCTCACAAAAGGGTCCCGAACTAAGAGAAGATATAATATCTTTGATACGGTTTTGGCAAAGCCTTCATTCGGATAAGAAATACCTGAAGTCTTCTTTTCTAAACGAAGGTCTTTGGCGCGAGAATTCAATGCAGACGCTCGGCTTGAATGGAGTCAGTCCTGACTTGAGAGCCAGTTCTGAATTCAATCAGACGCGTATCAATACCCCCACCGGTTGGATAAATACTGTTCCCCTCAACAGCAATATGTCTACGATTTCAAAGCGTTCGTCAGGTTTTAAAGGCTCGCAATCGACTAAAAACAGAGAAAATTCAATATTTGCCGACTATTTTGTTAAGGATTACGTCCGCAAAAGAAATCTTATTCTGAGTCTATTAGCCATTGAAATCGAACTGTTGATGACGTGGCACAACCCAACTGCATCGCCTGAAAACGCTATTCCTGGAGAGGAAACGATCTCCAAATGGCGTAATCAACCGATAACAGAGAGAACATGGAAAGAGACGGCACGACTCGCTTGGGAAATATCGCCAACACTTGCTGTATACCTTCCCTGTCGGTCAGTTCATTATTTTCTTCTTCAGTATTCTTAAGTTAATTTCATTTCATTTAAGATTCAAAAACTCTGATGAAATCAAAGATGAAATCTCGCGGTTGGTTCGCCTCAACCCGATAGCTGTCTGTCATATTCCAGAAGCGCTCCAATATTTAGTCACTTCTGACAGCATTCTTCACGACTCTCCTGAAGTAATTGAATAATCAAATAATACCTCAAATTAATTGTCTATAATTGTGTTTCAGTTGACTCATATGCTTACGTGGACTCCGGTGTCTCCCATTCAAGCGCTGTCATATTTTTCTCGTCAGTTCCCGCCCCACCCAATCACAGCTCAATACGCGATTAGAAATCTGGCCTCTTATTCACCGGTAAATCAGTTGAAGAACTAATTGTCAGACATTTGTTGATTATTTGTTTGAATTTATAGAATGTGATTATGTTTTATATTCCACAACTGGTTCAGGCCGTCCGATATGATAGCGTAAGTAATTTAAGGTCAGATTTTTCGTTGTTTTAATAATTACTCTCAGATGGGATATATCGCACAATTCATCCGATGGTCGGCAACAACTGCTCAGCTTTTGGCGCATCAATTGATTTGGAATATGCAGACAAATATGTATAAAGACGAGGACTGTCAAGAGCCCGACCGTTAGTCTCTATCAAACTCTGATTCTGTTTTAATACTTTGATTTTGATTTACAGCCGATTTGTATGAACCACTGGAACACATCACTAAAACTATTTTAGACTCACTCTCAGGTCCGGCAAAAGAATTCTATGAAAGAGAATTCGATTTCTTCGGAAAAATAACTGCTATTTCTGGAGAAATCCGTAATTATCCGAAAGGAAAGGAACGAAGAGAAGCTCTTCTGAAAGCATTGCGCAAAATAAAAGTCCAATTGGGATGTTATTTGCCCTCTAATTCAGAAGCACTGGTCCTAGACATAGACCCTGAGAAAGGAGTTCCACTGCAAAGTGCTGCGAAGGCACCATTTTTAGCCCGATTTAAAGTTCTGATCTGTGGCTGTGAAAGACTCGAACAATTAGCCATGACTTCTAACTGTACAGATATTAATAGTAACCGGAGATCAATGGGTATGGAGTTATGGACGGCCGCTATCTTTAAAGTTGGTGATGACGTTCGACAGGTTTGCATCGATTTTGTCTTCAATTTGTATAAAATAATTAAATAAATGATTAAATTAATGTTATGTTTAGGATATGTTAGCCCTTCAGATAATTGGATTATTTAAGAATATCTTCCTTAAAGTTGGAATCGATTTGTTTCTCTTTCCATACAAAGTGATCGCCACATCTCCCGGAGTAAGTGATTAATTGTCTCATCTTTTAGTGGTTTAGTGATAAAAATGAGTAATAAAATGAAATTAATTTGATTTAAGTGCGGAGTAATAGAATGCGTTCCAAACGCCAAATCTCGGGATCAATTGGGTCGGGAAACAGATATATCACTCTATGATTACTTTCTGAAGACTTATGGCGACGAGTCTTCCAATCGTTTTCAAGAAGCGCGAAGAAATTTTGTCAAAAGTATGGCCGCCTATAGTGTCGTCGGATTTCTTCTTCAAATAAAAGATAGACATAACGGGAATATTATGATTGACAGAGACGGACATATCATTCATATCGGTATTCATTGATTCAAACAAAACATTTTTCTCAATATTTTTGTTTCAGATTTTGGTTTTATGTTTGAGTCGTCTCCGGGAGGGAACTGGGGTTTCGAACCCGATATTAAATTAACTGATGAAATGGTTCTCGTAATGGGAGGCAAAATGGAAGCGCCGACATTCAAATGGTTTCAAGAATTGTGTGTTCAGGCGTACCTCTCTGTTAGGCCTTACAGGGAGGCCATCGTTTCTTTAGTATCATTAATGTTAGACACAGGTTTGCCCTGTTTTCGCGGACAAACCGTTAAGCAGTTGAGGGCCAGGTTTGTGCCAAATGCCAGTGAAAAGGAGGCAGCAGTTTATATGTTGAAAATAATAGGCGATTCATTCCTAAATTTCCGGACCCGTACTTATGATATGATTCAATACTATCAAAACCAAATCCCTTATTAAGCATCGCTTTCTCTTCTGATAACAATTTATTCAATTGAACTCTTCAGGTGAGAGTTGTGTTAACCTATGTTTAGCCATAAGTGTGATTATCGCTATAATTATAGTCATTTAGACTTATAATATATAATATATGAAAATCAAATATTCATATATATTGTTCTCAAATTAAAAGATTCCAATTTTCAGCAAAAAAATGTTTGTCCTATAAATAGAGTTCGTATTTAAGAGTCAAAGACATGAATATAAGCGTAGGTCTGAACATAAAAAATAGTGACAAAAGTAAAAACTCTGGAATCACTTATTTGTCGGTCAAATAGAACTTTGAAATAAATTTTATGTGTTTTTTGCCAACAAAATGTCAGTTAACGACATTTCCAATAATCGGAGACACTTTAAGCTTAGCTTTTGATTAGAATTTGATTACAACTGATTGATTGGATCAACAAATCAGTGAAAATCTTTCTTATGTTAAAAAGTTTGACAATTATTTGATTTTTATTTGTAATATATTTTGATTTTTGCCTCAATTTGTCAAAAATATTGGTTATATTGGTTTCGATTAATTATTTTTATTTAATTTTTATATTTATTAAATATTTGTTAAAATTGTTTAAAACTTTGAAAAATAATTATTCATTTAATAAAATATTATTATATTTCAAATATTAAATTATTTCTCAAAATTATTAATATAAGAATAACATCAGAATTAAGAAGAATAATCGCTGGTTAGTAGTCAGAGTTGTGCACAGAATCGATTCCAAGGGGCGATTAAATTTTAATGTATGCAACAACATATGTATAGGAACGGGCATAAATTCTAAACTGTGAATTAGCGGGATCAGATATGAAAAAGTTTAATTGTTGATAAATTACTATGATCTTTGATATGAAGAATGACAATGACCATTTACTAATATCTTCTTGTTTAATCATTAAAACAAACCATTCTTCTGCACCACCTAAAAAGTGCTTTTTTACCCATTTAA
>JAQIXD010000278.1:0-31626 GCA_034699985.1 Minunthozetes semirufus
TGCTTGTCTATTATGGTTGTTTTGCTTCATTTCATTAAAAATTTATAATTTAAGTGATGACTCTAATGAAGAGAGCATACAATTTACTTTCATGTTTAGCTCCTTCAGAGAATTAACGACACGAATAAAAGATTCAAACGAATGGATGCTCTCCTTTAAAACACAATACAGTGCATAGTTTGATAACTGGCTTTGGGAAGTGCGTCAATATATGCCAAAGTATGCCAATGTATGCCACTTTTATAAGCCTTGTTTGACCCAAATGTTCAAAATGATTGGTCAAAAACTATCCTCAAAGAAGTGACAAACTTTTCGATACACAAATTATCTATTATATTCTTCAATCGATTTAACTTTTGTTCAAATGTTGAGATTTAATGAGTAATAAAAACAATAAAAATATAAGAATGACTTCACTTAAAAGTTTTTTTATCAACTGTTATGTTATGATAATCTTGGAGATGGTGCGGGTAAATGGGAGGTACTGTTATTATTGGCAAAATAAAGCAATTTATAGAATGGATTATTTGAAGTGTTGACAGAAAGTGATAAATAATATTAAAATTTGTTCCGATCGTAAAGATTATGGAAGATCTTTGTCTGATTTGATGCATCTTTTGAGGACAATATATGCATACTATTTGTGTCCCAATATTTGCCGATAACTGATGGGTTAGGCATTAGTTTTATGAGCAGTGAAAATAAATATAGTGTTTTCTCTTTTGTGCCAAAAATGCAAAAAACTATTCAAAAACATTTGTGAGCATTGATTTGAAAATATAGAATACATCCCAAGAGATATCGATCGTAAACAATAAAACTACTGATTCAGTGATTCACACATTTCTCTCCAATATTTCGCTTTTTCTCCCAAAGAATTACTTCAATATTATTATTCAATAGAGACTTTTGGCTGTAAATTGTTGGTCCAAAATAACTTCACTTTCATATATATATGTTTTGTAACTATTTTGCAGAATAACACAAACAATAAAACAATTTTGTAAATCCTTTATTTTACCCGAAAATGAGAGAAACATTGGGAACAAAACTGAAAATACAATTTTCAACAAAACAACAAATTATAGACATTTTCTGAAATGCATTTGTGTTTTGAATAAATGAAATCTATTTCTCAAACGAAAAAAAAACAATAAAAAATCGAAAGTTTTCTTCTGTTCTGAAGACTGTATAAAATAAAACATTAAAAAGTCTATCCCTCTCTCCCTCGCTATCCTTTCCTTCCTTTCCTTTCCCTTTCTTTGATAAGTAATCAATTTATTCAATAGACAGCGAAAATACATGTATATAATAGTGAAATAGAATTTATGATTATTTATTCTATTGATATATTAATTTTTTAGGCTATGAATCGATAAAATTTAATAATATATAATAAATAAGAGGCGAACAGTATTTGTCTTATATTTTTGTCTTCTAATCTATAAATAGGATGAAATTGATTTTGATATCGACTCTGGAATTATCTACAATTAGATGAAAGATAGAGTAAAGAGAGGATTCAGTACATGACTACTATCGAAGACAAACCCATTATTTATCCTTCACTGCCATCTGAAACTTCAATAATAACTTATCAATTGCCAGAGAAAAGGAGGAAAAGTTAAATAGAATGAAATATAAGACTAATGAACATTAAAAATAAATAATTGGATAAATAATCTCTTTTTCAGACAACTTTCCTTTGAATGAATGAACTCTAAAAATATTGGTTTTCTCTTTAAAATTTTGATTTATATACCATTTTGTTGATAATTCTCGCTTTCAATTAATTGAGTTTGATTTGAACCTTTTCTAACTAAAAATTGTATCATTTAATCTGATTTTGTCGGAAAATTCAACTTACAAGTGGAGAGACTTTAATTTTAGACTCATTATGGAAATTCTTTGGATTCAGACGACCAAAAGTATTTCATTTTCTATTATAATGTGTCACATGTTTTCAATATTCAGTTCATTTTGAGTTTCAGAAAATATGTGCGAATATTTTCACTGATTCTCTGAATTCTTTTCTTTGGAGTCAAATGAAAAATACTGTCAGAAAAGCATAAGCTTTAGATTTTAGGCTCTTTTGGGTTCACTTCACTTCACTTGAATTCAGAGCACAAAAAATATTTAAACGAAAACTCAGTTTTTTGAACAAAATGTTTGAGAAAACGAAAAGAGACGACAAAATGAATGAATACATGAAAGCAAAGAAATCATCGAATTCATGAACACAACACAACTTCTTTGGATCTCATTATTGATCCCTTTAAGTCTTATATCTAAGTTTGGTATCTATTGCTCGCCTCATATGATTGGCCACTAATACAAACGTTTTGATTCAAAAAACTATTGTTTTACATATCGTCTGATTTACCAAAAACAGTGACAATATTTCTCTCAGTTTACAAAGAAATGTATACAAATTTACAACAAATACCTATTTTTCTTCATTTGTGAGAATTGGATGAATAATAAAATATTTTTATTATAAATCGCGTTTTAAAATGAGTCAACATTTTTATATATAAACTGAGATTTCAGAGTTGATTAATAATTTTCAAGTCAATCACCGATTGAAACTGATTTATATGCAATAACTTAGTGTCCAAACCCTCCGTCTTTTGCCGACACATTTGGGTAATAAATTCTGATTTCAATGAATGTAATGATTGATGTGTCTGTAGTGTGTCTGTAGTGTCTGCACTGTCTTCACATTGAAATGAATTCCTATTTCTTAATGTTTTCTCATATTTTCAAATATAATAATAATCTTATGTTTCAGATGTAGTGCCTCTCAATCCATAACTATTCGAATCCATAACTGTTTTCTAAGCCTCTCTCAGTCAGCACCAAATGTGAGACTTTTGTTACATTCAATGCCACCAAATATTCTATCATTTTTCTTGTTCCGGCCCTTTGTATGTGTGCTATCTGTGTGTGCGATTGAATCGATGCCGATATCATGATGTGAATACCAATAAAAGCTTTAAAATGTAAGAATTTCATCTAGATTGTTTTGAAAGGATTGTGGGATTTAATATTAGTGGACAGCATTTAGAGCTCACATAACATTGAGATCAATATTGGAGTCTAACAAACAATTTGAGGATATTTTTATCAACAATTTATGAATTCTCTAAAAGTCTTTTACAGACAATATGTGTTGGTATGAGTTTTAAATTTAGTTTCCGTTCCCTTCCCTTCTGCTGCTGTTATGTAAGAGTTTGTGAGACAGAAGATCACAAAAACTTTTATTTTTCTTTTACTATCTGTTAAGATAAAGAGAGAGTACTTCCGAATCGGTATATAATAGGATATAGACTATGGTTTAATCCAAACGAGTGCTTCAAATGACACGATTTCAAGTGAAAGTCAGTTTTCTGAAGACATCGAAGGATCACAACATCAGAGAATCATACGATTCGTTTGCGATATTAGTTTTCAACTGACTATCACTACATAAGACTTCCTTTTCTACTAAATTCGTGTTAAGTTTTAATTTTGAAAAAAAATCAATTTCAAAAATACAGCACAAATATAACCGCTCTATCCATCTCTCTCTATACAGTATAGAGCAAAAGACATGACATCAAGAACATAATCATGAAGATCACACTTTCCATAAAATGGGAAATTTTCAAAAAATATTTCTTATAATTGAACCATTAATACACTGTTTTATAGACTATTTATTTAGAAATACATATTTTAATGAATCTATATTTAGGATAAGAAGGACAGTAGAAATTGAGAAAATGAGGCAATTGAGTAAATTGAATTTAATCAACTTTAATACTCTTGCTATTATTGCTATTAATTTTATAAGATATTAAGACATTTTTTTTTTATTGAAGACTGAAAATATTATTTATTTGTAAAGGAAATGAAGAATACATTGCAATAAAAAAATATGATTTTCGACCCTATTATTGTCGAAACTTAAAACGGATTTTTGAATCGGTTATGATTTTAGACAACTGTCCAAATCTTTCACTAATTTTCTATTTATGAGATTTAGAGTAAATATTATTCGGAAATATTTTCAGATATTTTGAGCTAATTTTTAAAATCATTTCATCTGAGGATCAAATTCTTAGAATTTTTTATCGCTTAAAATATTGGATCAAATATTTGAGCGAAAACTCGGAAAATAAGAAAAATTCTCAATCATTCAGAAGATTAGAGAAAGACTTATAAAGCCTTCAAATCTAGAAAATATGTCTCAAAGTTTTATTTCTTATTTATTTCAGTTAACCGAGAGTACTGAATACACAAAAATAAAATAACAAATATTTGTTTAAATTTTCAAAACAATTATATAATTTTATTCAACAAATAAAAGGAGAAAAAATAATAAGTTAATCAACTTATCGTAGTATCAAAAGAAATGTCAAAATCAGTACAATTTTAAAATACATTTAAAAGTAGTGTTTCATTAATTATTAGAAAAATATACGAAAATTGCATTCATTTGCATTTGGGTTGACTTTCAGTTGATTTAAATTTCAAATTAAAAATAAGAGGAAAATAACAATTTGTAACACAAATAGCGATTCAAACAAATGGCAAAAAAGGAGTAAAATTTATTTCCATTCATTCGTAATTCAAAACGTGTCTGAAACGGGTCTCTCGTTTCACCTAATATTAGATAAAACTTCGCATTTCTATCAATAATCTTCTCGTTTGGGGAATAGTTAGTGAACACAACGATTGGGCCTAACTTTGGTTTAAATTTATTCGTTTATATATTGGATCACAATTTGGATCACATTTTGGATCACATTTTGTTTTCAATGATTTTCTCATTGGAATCGAGAGACGAACTCAAAGAACTGACCGGTATATCGATTTGAGATCAATTTTTCTTATTTCCGCAATAATTACATTCAATTTTTGGCAAAATGTTTCGATTGAAACAATCGATCGGTAAATAGTGTTCACAAACTATTAGTTTTTGACTTTCAGTCAAAATTTATTTATATTTCTTATGTTTTGTGTTTTCTAATAGAAAAAAGACAAAGTAATGGTCACTCAAAAGAGAGAAGCGACTGAAGTACACATCACTTCGATATTTATTAACGAATCAATTGGAGTCGAGTCTAATAAATTGAGTATATTTTATGACATTTTAGGGGACAGACATTAAACCGAATCGAAAAAGAGGCGAAGCAGAGGAAAATAGAGGAAAAAATGGTCTCATTTTATGCTATGTTTGCGATATTTTATGAGACATCAAAAGTAATAAAATTTTTCGCTAAAATAACAATAGAGAAGACCTTTTGATATTGTATTTGATAGTAGGGATTGTAAGGCAATAGGCGGACGACACATCAGTTCGGGCACTGGCTATTACTGTAGAGCCAATAATTGTTGGCAATTACGTGAAATATTAGTCGGTGCCATCAAATTGTTCCATCAGATCCTATCAGCTGATGGACCGAACGACGGCCTACGACTACATTAGATTCACTCGAAAACACTTCGAGAGTTGTCTACAATATTGAGAACTTGTTCTGACAGACAGAACACACACATACAAAGACATCGAGTTTTGTGTCCCGACTCCCAATCCATCTATTTTTGGAGACAACGAATATAATAATAGATTCAATGATACGAAACAAATCAATTGCAACAGAATTGCAACAGAAATGAAAACACAGACAAAAGAAAGACAAAAGAAATAGGAATTTGAGTCGAGTGTGAGCCTCAACACAGCACTGAACCAGTGATTGCCTGACAGACAGATATCCAATACAACTGAACGCTTATGTAACAGCTTATGTAAACACATTATATTCTAGTAAAAGTGGTCCGAATATAACTATTAATACTATCTCTTAACAAACAATACTTCAGAAACATAACTGACTTTTAATAATAATTTTCAAATTTTCTAATTTTATCCGAAAATCAATTCAAAACTCAAAACATATTTAAGACAAAATAAGAGCCAATTATTGCCTCCTGTAAGCGAATGCCTACAAATTCAATACATTATATCTAATATTATGTACTAATCATTAAATTCAAGTATTGAATCAAATTTCAATTTTAATCAAAATTAATTCAATCAAAAACAAAGAATAGTAATACTCTTTGGAATATATTTTGAAATCAAAATCGGATTACTTTCTGTCAACTAATATATGACAACAAATAATAAATTAATCGAAATATTATATTTTGTTATAATTATATGACATTTGAATATTACTTTAATTTATTTTAAATTTTTGTTAATTGTTTTAATCTCATAATCACTTGTTTTTTTTTGAAGAAAACAAAACTCATTAAAATAGTAATCAACTGTTTTATGATTTACCAGAAAATGCATTTTAGTGGTGATGACGAGGATATCCCACATAAAGCAAAATAATTTCACTTTTGAAGCGATTGTTAAAAGTTAACACCACTTTCAAGTGATAAGAAGTGACATAAAAGTGATAAAAATCAGTAAAACAAGAGTCAAATATTACTCAAAATATTTTGAATAGTTTTTTGAATTTTTTAATTAAAATAAAAAGCAATCAAAAATTCCTTCTATTGTTTGAACATAAATAAAATTTTTTGACAAAAATTCGTCCATTAGTTGAAAAGTTGGTAATTATTCATAATATTCGTCTTATTATATATAAAATTAATGCAAATCTCATTTAAAAGCTCAAAACATAATTTGAATTCGTGTTTAAGTTATATCATATGTTTTTATGTGTGATTCCGGAATGACTTTGAGTTTCAAAACTAAGCATTAAATGAATGAATAATAAGAAATAAAATGAAAATCTTCTCAAATCGTGAAATGAGTCGAAATGTAGGATTTGGAGGCAAATAATGCAAATAAAATAAAATAACAATTTATGCGAGCAATCAGTTTAATGAAGTCATTTGGTGTAACAAAAATTATTTCTAGACTACGTTTTAGGCTTTAATATGAGAAAAGACTGGGCTCTGAGAAATGGGCAAAAATACTTGTGATTCCCACCGGAATTAATGGGTATAAAAGTCTCACTTTTTTTGCTGAACACTATTTAAAACAAAATTATTGTGTTTTTTAAGAGAAATAATAATGAATTCAATGACTAATAAAAAGTTAACATAAATTTGTGATAATTTAATCGATAATATGTCTGAATGTTGCAAATGATGCCAAAAGTGAGAGAATAAGAGCTGACAGTGAATGAACTCCAGTACCGCCTGAAGTCGAACCCATCGAATCGATTTTAGCGATGACGGTGACAGACGTACCGCTCGCCCCCTCTATTTTTAGAGGCAATAGAGTGAGACGAGCGCCGGTCGCAGGCAATTCATGGATTGTTTTGGCGATGTTTTCCAAAAGATAAATGTTTTGAGCGGAAAATATTCGGTGAGACTTCTTGTCTTTGCTCTGACCGTTGTCTATGCTCGGAGTGTCGACACCAATGCCAACAATTCTCCTGTTTTCTGTCAGCCATTGGGCCGCATCCGGATGTACGCCCGGAAAGTGCAGTAATGACACATCATTAGTATCGGTCCCGAAATACTCTAATTTCTTGGGCCAGAAACGAGCCCAACCTGTCCTCACAAGAATTACTCCTTCATCTGGTATTTTTCCGTTTTTATCCTCCCATTGTTTCAGATCATCTTTGCTCATCTCGTAGTCACGAGTGGCCATTGACTGGTCGACCACATCAATAACAGCAACCGGTCTTTCTATAAAATTTTTCAGAGGAATGTCTGCTACTGACCACTTTCCTTTGGCAAAATGACAGGGCGCGTCTATACATACAGAGGCACAGCATATAATTATTATTATTGCTTAATAAGTCTCTATCAAAAAGGTGTGAACCGACCTAAATGTGTTCCCGTATGGGTTGACATATAAATCTCGTCCGATTGAACCCTTGGTTTAAAAATAAATTGGATTTTGAGTCAATAAAAGCAAAATATTTTGAAAAATAAATGAAATATTGTTTTGAATAAAAAGAGTCTAAATTTGGATGAATTGGAAATTGATTTTCAAAACATATCTCAAACATATCAATGCCTTCCGAATGTATTACAAGAAAAATACAAATTTTAAGATTAAATTTATGTCATCTTTAAAGACAGTGAAAATAAGGGAAATATCGCTGACAAGACATCTGTCAGTTTGTTTTGAATTTTCTCAAATATCTTCTCAGTTGGACTGACTCTCAAAATAAACTCTAAGAGAGAATAAAATAAGTTTTGCATAATATTTACACAAAAAAGAAAAACTTTACATAAAATATAAATTCAAAAATTTATGAGAAGTGAAGAAATATAAGATATATATAGATATATATGAAAGAAATATTTTCGACAATAAATAACATATATTCTGATATTCTGTCGAACAGAATCTGTTCGACAAAAAACTACAAAAAATGAAAGTCTGGGAGAATTTCAATAAGTTTTTTGACAAAAAGAGAAGAAAAATTTGATACCAATAACTGTGTTCGCCGTCTCTTATCGTTTGGTTCACTACAACTCTAAGCTCGAAATCTCGGGCTTCGACCCAATGAAGTGTTTGACTATTGAGTGGATGAGTTAAGTCGACTACTGATTCAGAATCGCTACGAACTGATGGCACGATTAGTGACCAAACGGCTGTTATTAGCATTACTATCGCTATTGACATCTTAATGGTAATGATGGTAATGATGATGAGACACACAATCAGACAACAACTACACAAAACTCAATTAAAACCAGACTAAAGATCAGTCACTCTTCGTATACACAAATCCTTTGAGTGAAACAACTCTTCTGTTAATATCAGACACTTTGCCAAAAGTGATATATTTTTTGTTCAAATGATTTGCACAATAAAATCAAAACAAGAGGAGAGGGCTATAAACAGTCCAAACAAAAGATAGTTTCATTTGAGAGTCAGTTCTTTTGTTTCACTAACAACTCAGCCAACAGTCCTCTAAGACTTCACTACTTTATGTGAATATAAAAATACTGTCATTAATCAGTTGATGAGGACATGTGTGGACTTAACCGCTTGCACTCAAAAATTTTGATCCACCATTTGGTTAGTTATGTTGTCTTACATTCAGTATTAGGTATTAGGTATGCCCTCAAATGCCTCTGGCGTTCGCTTATAAATATTTTTTCAAAGTCTTGTTATCCTTTTTATGTCTTCTCTTATTGGTGTTTCTCTTTTGCAACTGAAGTCAAAATCAGGTTTCTCTGGTGTTTCTCTCGTGAAAACAGTTGCGCCAACTTTTTGCCATCAATTTTGTGTCAGCTCTGCCTCAAAGTCAAGGCTAGTTAGTAGTGGTGTTGTTGTCTTTGCAACAAAACTTTTCTACATTTCAAATGTCGTTCCTTTCCTTTGATAATATGAATACATATTTAATCTCATTATAAATCATCTTTTTCTTTGTTTTTTGTGTCCAATCATATCATTGCATCGAAAACATTGGTATTAATAAGACTTTCCTCTTATATATTCTCTCATTATTTCACTTGTTTTTTGGTTATCACGAAAACCATCATTATTTCAGATACGAAGGAGAGGTTCAATCACTTGTTTTGCATCCAATTTATCAAAACGTATTCATGATATTCAAAAAATGCAATTTTAACACCATTTATAGTAAACATATTTTAGGCAAATATAGAGCGAAACTATTGTTTTAATTAAACCACAAAAACAACATAAGAGCCCAGAGTTTCTATTTGTCTGTATTTTCTCATTATTTTTCACAAATAACTACTCATTTGAAAAATACGTTTGAATTGGGGGTCAAATACTTCTAATCGATGGAAAATCAAGAAAAAATATTCAATTAATTTGAAGGAAAAATGATTCGCAATAAAAAGGTTTGGTCATTGATTGACCTAAATTTGTTAATCTTATGAATATTCAGTGAATTATATAATACTCTAATTTTAAACACTTTCCTCATTGATTGGAGTCTTTTGGAAATATTAAATGCAAATTGTTTTGGATATAACGATATAATCAACACATTTAATGTGAAAATTATTTTAATACGATTTGAATGTCGAACAAAACACACAAAACACTGAATAAGTGATTAATTTTAAAACGTTTTAATGACACAAAACAGACGGCTCTTCATTATCACAAGAACTCAGAACAAGTCTTTTATAGGGAATTCGGTGGCAATAAATCAAAGACCTATTTTCACAGAATTTAATCTTCAGAATCTGAAAATGTTGGCAGTTATATACCATTATAAACATTT
This sequence comes from Minunthozetes semirufus, assembly GCA_034699985.1. NCBI lineage: Eukaryota > Metazoa > Arthropoda > Arachnida > Sarcoptiformes > Punctoribatidae > Minunthozetes > Minunthozetes semirufus. The sequence goes on from JAQIXD010000278.1 coordinate 10,233, forward strand.
TTAAACAAGATCATTTTTCTTTAAGCCCATACAAATTGTTTTCCACTTTATTTACTTATTCACAGTTAAAAACAAATACTTTAATTACTTCAATTGCAATCGTTTTAGACTATTAGAGAAAATGTTATTTAAACCCTTCTCTCTATTAATCAAAATGTTTTTGTTTTTATTTTTCCATTAATTTTATTGCAAAACAAATATAAATAATTCACAAAAAGCTCTTAATATTTAATAAGAGATAAATATATAAAAGTTATAAATATTGTGTAAAAAAAACAAGAATTCAAATTAAAAGCCAATCTTTTAAAACACTTTTCAAACATTACAACAAAAATGTGATTCAAATATTGCGCTAAAAAGTGAGTGAAGCCACTGATTGGTTGTTTGAGTGAATCGAATCTCTATTTTTGGATCAATAGTGAAGCGAAACCCAGTTTTTAGGAAACGATTGCATCAATTGTTTAGATTTCAATAACAATGTGTTTGTTATGTCTTTTATATGTCTTTGATATCTCTTTACATAACTTTTAATTACTTTTATTTGAGTTTTAATTCAAAATAAAAACAATTTATTCAATAAATAACTCATTTTATTGTCCATTAATTGTGAATAGTTCTCAAATTTAAGAGAAATGAGTTAATTTACCGCTAATTGAGTCTCAAAAGTGTTGTGATTTTGATTTAAACGAAAAAATTGACACAAATTTTGGTTTAAATTCAAATAATTAGAAGAAATGCCAAATAAAAGCAAAAACAAGGATAAGAGGAAAGACAGGGAACCGCTATTCGCAGTCGAAAAGATATTGGAAAAGAGGGAGCATTTGGGAGGCATCCAGTACTTCGTCAAATGGGTTTCATATCCAGAAGAAGCCAATACTTGGGAACCGATTGAGAATCTAATCGATGAGTGCTATCATATGATTCGTGAGTTCGAGAAAACTGACCAAAACTCTAATGCTTTCGCCGAAAAAGATCCGGAATCGAGTCTTCCGGAGTCACATATATCTGTTGACAACTCTGACTGCCATTACATGTCTTCTTCGGCTCAATCGTTGCCATCACTGATACAATCGATGACAGAAAGTGGTGTCACTTATGATTCAGATGAGACTCAATCCAATACCGAAGAAGAAGTGACAAACGATGTAAAAGGCATGGAAGACATGGAAGAAGATATCACTCCTAAAGACTTGTCATTCGCTCAACTAAAACATGTGATAAAAGGCTGCGAAGAGTCTGAAGACAAAGAGAATACTCCCGAAGAATCTGAGACCAAATCTGAGACAAAAGCATTTGAGGATAAGTGGACTCAAAGCGGAACCAATGATGAGTTGATTGTCAACACTTCTGTCACAAATGCAGTCTATTCTGGATTTATAGAGGGTTTGATTCCGTCCCAAATAGTGGCCGCTTCTCGCGATCCACAGAACAACGTCTTCTTTTGGATGGAATGGACTAATGGACACATATCTGTTGTCCTCTCAAATGAGGCAAACATAAGGTGTCCTCAAATTGTGATTCAATGGTATGAAAAGTGCGTCCAATTTGTCTGAAATTCGTATAAAAAATTAATTAAATTATTATTTTGTTTAACAAAACACTAGAAATCACTTCAAACACAGACTTTGTTTTAATTTCATTATTAGTTATAATAATTGTTTTAATGATTTAATCTCTTAATCCCATAATCTCTGAAAAACACAAACAATTAATCATTTCTTAAAGAATAAGATTTTCATTTGTTTTTCATAATATAATTATTAAATTTTTTGTATTCAAAATATTTTCAATCAATTATTATAATTTGAGTCAAAAAAAGAGTCAATAAAATGGATTTTTCTGTAAAATCAATACAAAATGAGAACAAAATCAGTGATCAGTTAAATGTTTAAATTGATGTGAAGTCTAAACAAAATTAGAATTCAATCAAATATTTGGCACAACTTTTAGATAACAATTCATTTCTATCGAAAAATTGTGAGAAAATAGTCATTCATTAGAGAAAAAGAGGCGAAGGTATGGGTGAAGGGATCAGACTCTCAACAAAATCCAATGTTTAAAAGCCGAGCGATTTTCGTAAAAACCATTTGACTCAAGTGAGCCATAAATGAGGCACAACTGATCATTTAGACAATTTTAGAGCATCCCTTTCCTTTCACATTCAAAATTCATGAAAATATTTAGAGTATATTAAAAACATGACATTTAAAGTACACTCAAAGTATGGTTTCATTTGTTTACTAAAGAATTAGTTTATGAAAAGTACGGCAAAAATGTTTACATTATTTCCACTAAATATTCATCAGAAATGTTATATCGATTTCAAAGGAAAACATTTTTCTTTTCGACTCATTGTATGAAAAATATTTCAAAATTTCATTTTTCACGAGAGAGGAGAGGGATAGCAGAGGAGAGCACCAGAAATGGTGCGCAAATCATAAGTTATGCAAAAGTGATGCCTCACAACAAATATAGAGAAAGCGATGATTTTGATAGTATTGATGCAAAAAAATGATTGATGTTTGCAAACGAACTGTAAATCATATGCTGTGCGAACGACAGACACACATTTCGGACATATTCTCGACAACTAAACTCTGAAATGAAAAATATTGAGGGAATACAGACATGGAATCGATGGTCACAATGGAAAGAATGGACCAAAAAATTATAAACTTATTGGGGAACACACCTCCGATAAGAGGCCATTACTAGTCATAACAGAAGTAGTGATCAACTCTTTCTAATTCTATGTGAAAATGGATTTGGTTTTGATTGGAATTCCTGTGATTTGGTTTTGTATAGAATTGGTTGAACGAAAAGTTGCTAAAGTCTATGGTTTTATCGAACAGACAATTGAATTACTGTTGAATTACTGTATATGTAATAGAGTTTCGCGAATATAGAAAAAGAGTGCAATTTATTACACAATTCTCTTTTCAGTCCATATATTGAGGCATATATTGAGCACAAAAGCAAAAAAGTGGTACTTTTTATCGCTTGGATTCATTCGATATGAATTCCAGTCGCTTCATATCTATCACATCTCATATCATATCTATTGGCGGAGAAGTCGACAAAAAGTAAACTAAGAGTGCAATGAAAGCAATGAAAGCATCAGAAGAATAAAAGTCTGGAAATTTCAGTCAAAGTGAACACAGACTCTACTCTTGTATACTCTTCTCTACATTTCTCTCAATTTTTATTGAAAAAAATGTCAATACATCACAACTTGAAACCACAATTATAGTCATCTCATTCTGTGCTACAGTCGAGAGGAAGGCCACTAATAAGAAAGGAAACGGCACTGACCGCTGCCGACACCATGAATCCAATAGAGTGGCACTCATTCAACGAATTGGCTGTCAGTAAGACTCAGTATATATAAGTTTTATCAGAGAATAGTGTTTATTGATTGCAATCAAATATGTTGTGTCAGTTGTGAACAAAAAATCTCTATTTAATACTCATCTCATCTTTTGCTTTGCATTACCAATAGTCTGGTCATAGACCAGAACAGAACAGAACTTAACGGCACTAACACATACAACATCACTACTACATCACAAATACCATTTAGAATCTCATCACATTCAATGACCCTTTCAATCACCGGGGAATATACAGGGTATATATGGTATATATGGTATACACAACAAAAACATTTAGATGAGTATTAACAAAGATAATTATGATTTTCAAAACTCACTCTCAGATATGGTATCCCTTTTAGAACCTATAGTAGTATTGATTGATTTTGCGGTCATTTCCACAACATTTCAAAATTTGTTTGAAGTATACTATCATATGAAACGTTGTTTACATACATTTAATGCATTTCTCTCTGTTCTCTATTATCACAAATTTATGAATAGAATCAATGAATTGTAAATTGAGTTCACCTTATATTCAATGTTCATCTTTTGAGTGATATTTCCACTGGAATTGAATTCAATAAAAGAATTGAAACTCAATTTATTTTCAACACAAAAATAGAGCATATCTTTTGGTTGTCAATAATTTTCATCCAATTATTTGAAATTTATTTTAAAAGAGACATAAAAAATAGTTATCTATTATTTATTGCATTAAACTATCAAAAAGTGATACTTTAAACGGCTTTTCGAGAGATTATCTAAAATTGAGTTCAACTTTGATTTATATCTTGAAAAACGGTCCGCAAAATAAAAAATCGATTCAATCGAAGCAATTATTTTTCTATTTATTCGGTCTATTATTAAATTTTTTGGTCGTCTCTCGACTCTCACTCTCTCTTTATATATATGGCATTCACTTGAATAGCCCTAACCTTCGATCTAACCGTCAATTTAATGGTTCAATTCTACCGAAGTGTTTGACTTCCTTTTTATTGATTTCATTTTGTAATAATAATAATAATATTTGGATAAGAATTCGTCTGAAATAATCCGAACTTATATTCACATAACTTATATTAAATGTCAAACTCTTTACAACTTTTGATTGCATTTTAGACAAGAATACTCTGAAAAATCCATAAACTATCACATTCTGGACATAAATTCAATATATAAATAACAAACCATTAATAAAATCAAATTTAATGGAATATCATTTCTTATCACATATTTTAATATTTTCTGGAATTACCTCTTAATTCCTCTCAAACCAAGAAGAAACCTGAGCATAATCTTGAAAATATAGATTGTTTGTGGCAAATTTTAGCCATGAACTACTTCTTTTTAACCTCAAACACATGTTAAATAAATCCACTTTAAAATGTCAATGAATAAAAGTTTGCTCATTAAAGTACTGGGTAAAAATCAAGATGATTAAATTGGAAAATATTAATTATTTTGGATAATTTCGATAACCAGGAGCTGTCATTGTGTAGGCTTAGAATGAGTTGAGAATATTTTAATAACAAAACGGTTTGAATAATATTCATCTTTTGGTTTAATTATTGCTATGATATTAACGGATAAATCATTTCTAATATTTTATATGCTTTTGAATTATTTTGTGAGACATTAAGTAGGCTTTTGACAGAGCATTGACTCCCGCTTCACATTATTATAGCGTTTTGTGCGGAACAGTAGGCATAAAAAGCTAGTTATCAGACCAATTAGTATATGAATCCATTAGTTTTTCCAAATATATTATTCATAATTAATATCTGATAATAATATGAAAATAAATTATTTTTGAGTTGTGATAGACTTCGAACCCCCGAAAAAACAAAACTAACGAATACATAGTATAACGAATATAAGGAAAACAACAGTAATTCAATTCATTAATAAATTTTAATTATAATTTTCTCCCATTTATTCATTATGTTCGGCAAAATCCACTTTCAATTATTTTGTGATAAATAGTGTATTCGTTTCGTAATTACATAATATTAGCAAAACTTTTTTCCTCTTCTAATTGATTGAGAATTTCAGACACATATAACACATCCTCTCAATACAACTGATAACTTATTTATCACTCAATTCACTATTTTCTAACGATTTTGCTCAAAACCGCACCAATTGGTCAAACTTTGGGATCACTATTTGCTAGTTAATCAACAATTATAATTCAATAGTTAACTATAATATTGTTAACTATTAAGCCTTCGATTCCTTTAAATTCAATTTAAGAATTACTGTCAAAGAATACTGTATTTGACTCTCAATATAGACGACTAAAGCCCTCTATTGCCAGCACAGGCTAATGTGATTGGACCTGGAAATCAATATCTATAGCTTTTAGAGAATTGGTAGAGAATGGACGTGAAATAGAGAGCACAAGAGAAGACATGAGAGAGAGAACAAGCTCAATTTATCGACAACTGAATTACTAGGTATTGTCTGTTGAATGGAAAAATCAATTTTTAATATTGATATTAAGGCTATAAAGCAATTAAGTCAATAAAATGTATAACATTTGCCTTTTGTTCGGCAAATGTATCGAAATTCAGTCAATTTTCGTTTGGAGTCATTTCAGGCATTTTATTGTGTTTAGAGAATAGATTGGAGACAAACACAGCCATACATTAGCCTAACATCCAATATATCATTGATTTGTTATGAATTTTATTTGAGTCCAAAAACACTTTTATCGCATAAATAAAACATTACAATAGATATGACTCCTCTTTATTGACGGCAAAACTTATACTTATGTATGAGAGAGGAGTAGATGTGAGTAAATGTGCGAATAATAGACAATAATAATAATAATAAATAAGTTTATCTCAGATATGGTTTATATTGAGATCAAAACCAACGGAATATAGTGAACAACAAATACACTCAATATATCCAATATCTCTGAGAAATATATGACAGAAGACATTCTTCGCATTCGTTACTCTATTCCTGTAAGCATTGGATTGAAACCGATATTTTGATGGACACGACATATCCCCTGAAGCCCTGCAATGTTAGTGCAATCCTCTCCCGACAAGTCTATTGAGAGTTTGCTTTTTGAAAAAGCGAGTCTTCCGCACATAAATGCTTTGGGAATAAATCAAAAGACATTTTTCATTCCGAAGAGAATTTCAAAAATTTTCCAAAATCAGCTCCAAATGAAAATAATAATAATAATACTAATAATAATAATAATGTTAAGAGAGCACATTTATGAGCCCAATCCTCTCCCGATGTTATTTTAATTAAATTCATTTAAGTATAACAAAGGCTTTTGCTTTCAAAAGAATTTCTTCTCTTTTCTCTCTCTTATAATTTCTAAACAGATTTTGCATTTCATTTGAATTCAAAAAATATTCAAAACAAAACTTATTTATAAAAAGCACTCGTTTTAAGTGTTTTCTCAAATCGATTAAAATATTAATAAAAATAAGAAAAATAAACCGAATTTGAAGTAAAAACTTGTAATCAACTAATTGTGACGTATTCTGTACCGGAAGTATTGTGTCATCAAAACAGTGGCTTTATATCAATGGCATCGGTCTATGATATCATTGGCTAATAACTAATATCTTTGACTAATCCAACAGATATTGTTCTCAGCATTAGTTCATAAATAGACTTATTGTTTGTGTTCAACACATCCCAACACAAGTCTGTGTCCGAGTTATCGATCTCTTAGAAAATGATCATTTGGTTCGACTGATGAGTATATGATCTCTTATTTCTTCCATTAATACTATCTCACAATAACTCATGAGTCGACTTATTTATGGCATCCCCTCTCACTACAAGACTTATAGACTATTATATAATTGGCAGACATTAGACGTATTGTTAGTTTCATAGATGAAACCAATTGAAGATACTCTTCCAAATCGGTCCTCAAATTAGCCATTACTTAGAACATGTATTTTCATCATTTTTATTCAAAACAGGATAAGACTTATCCGATAAGTCATCCAAAAAGCAGACAAATCGGAAGTGAATTCAATCATCTATAGGTATACTTTTTTTTGTTAGACTCTTCTATCAACAAATACTGAATTGTATTTTAGTTGAGTTTACTTTGGTTTTGGTTTTGTTCAATAATAACAATAATAATATGAAAGTTAGTTATATTTCTTCTACTTATTGGTCAATATTTATCCAAATCTAAGGACTGAATGCAATACCACTCAATAGAGTAAAGAAATGCATTTCTCTTATTTTATTTTATGTGCATTTTGTAGACAATTATTATTATTATAACAAAATACTGTTCTTTAGTGTTAAGTGCTGTTGAAATATATGAGTTTCAAACGCATCAACTATTCACTGCTTTTTTAACAAATAATGTTAGGAAATAATCGAAATACTTGTGACACAACTCAGCCAAAGGCACTCCAAGTATATAAATCCTCGCAAATTCTCATCTCTCGAGTCCATTGAATTATGATTGTATTCATCAAACGTTATGATAAGTTTAAATCCCGGTATCATTGAGTATATGACTGGAAATCAAGCGAATCAGTCAACAAATAGCAATCATTCAAATCATTAAAATATTGTTTGCAAATCAAAATCATTGAAACGACAAATTCATAACTCAATGATTCAAATACTAAACAGAATGAGCCCTTTCAGAGACCTTTAAAACAATTAGACAAATGATATATCATTTTTAATTATATCTAAAGTCTGTTCCCTTCTTAGCAATGATTGCGAGAAATAGAAATAACTTTAATCGTCAGATGAATCCGAGTGTTGTATAATTTGCTCTTATTTTTTCGCTCAGACTATATGTTTGGTCGACTGGTCTTCAATTTATTAAAGGATATCATATAATGAATTGTGCGCCAGACTTATGAACTTTGCAGTCATTATGAATCCTATGCGCTGTTGTCTGTGTGTCCAACATCTCTAACATCAAACAACAATTGTCTGACAATAATCTCATCATTTGTTCATTTCTTTGATATAATTCTTATAAAAGAATTGTCTCTCTCTTATTCAACAAAAATGATTGCATTCAAACATTTGTAAATAAAATGTCCAAAACTAATATTTTATTTAATAGTAAACTAATGTCTGAGAATATGAAAGCCGTCCTCTTCTGAGACATGCAATCGATTGAATCAAACATTGGTTGCGAAGAGAGAAAAACTGAAGGATCGAACTCTTATTCAATTAAATAAGTCGTGAATCTTCACTAATCAAAGAGAGTATCAGAAAATTAAAAAATGGTCTAAATTTCAAATAATTAGATTCAATTAGAAATGATTTGCTCCCGAATATAATGAGAACATTAAACGAAAAGTCAATTAATTTAAGAAAAAGAAAACCTTAAGTAAAAGAGAGAGTCATTAAAGTCATTAAATTAATTGAATGCCATTAAATAAATATTGAAATTAAATGCATTTCTCATTTGCTTTGTTGTGGAAACATTCAATCGACTGTTAAAACATTTTAATACTAATGATGTGGTTTTCTCTCATAAGACGTACCACTCGTCTAATGATCGGATGTCTTCCCTCTTGTGATCTATTCCTAAAATAGTCTATCGATCGATCCCTTAACCCAAAGGATATGTTTTGCCATTTTTTTCATCCAAAATAATGGCTTCAATTACTCTCTACTCTAATAGTGTTTAACACTTTATTCTAGAAAAAGATCCCATTTTATACAAAAAACGATAATTATTTAAATTTATGTAAATTTATTTTTTAGTGCTTCAGTCAAATGGCATCACTAATAGACTACATAATTGTCTTATGTGTTGAGGAAAAGGCATTTTCACGATTTTAAATCAATAATCAAAAGAAAAGGAAAAAACCATCAAAACTATGAAAACAAATTCAATTTTCAGTGAATTTAAGTGAATTCAATTAACATTGATTTGGGGCCGAAAGAGACACACAATTGTTTTCTTATTGAATTTCATCGATTCTTTGAACACAAACCATTAATTTCAATGTCATTCCCTCTCAAATACTTTCGTTTTAAATCATTCAATAAAATGTAATGAATTGAAATCACATTAAAGGGAAAACTTAACCAAACTTTAAAACCTATTATTCCTATCCTTTAAATCGCATTAATTTGTGATAATCTTCTGATAATTAGAGGAAAACGCTTGAAATCAACGATAGGTTTACAAGATTTGCACAAAATTACGAAAAATTAATCGCAATTTATTATCATTTGACACGAAATCTATGAAAAATGAGACGAAATCTGAGATTTTTTGAAATTTTTAATTAAATGCAAAACTCTTTAAAAACAAGCGAAACATTTGACTATTTATTGAGAAATATTTGCATTAATTATCGTTTGATAAAAATAGAGAACAAAACAGAGAAAAATCAATTATTTTTGTCCAATATTTGAATTGTAAAAAATACGGAAATGTGAGTCAATTTAATAAATCGGCAAAAATTGATTTTACGCCACACTTTCAACAATTAAATCTATAAATCATTTTATGTATAAATCAATAGAAAACTTCATTCAATTCTTTAACTCTTTTGTGATAATCGAGAAAATGGTATTAAAGTCGACAATAGATTCGACTTTCAATACATGAATAAACATTTCTTACTCCAAAAATGTGTAAACTCTTTATCGGAATTGAATCGGAATATCAATCATTATATCTTCAAATCCAATACAATAAACAAAAATCTGTTGATTTAATTATAATAATTAAATAAATACACAAATAATAGATAAACACTCAATAATTTCAATGGGTTTAAGACCATAATAACTGAGCGCTTATTCCATACAATTATTTTTAAATAACTGCTCTTTTAATCCAATTTTTTTGAATTTTCCAAATAATTAAATAAAAATCTATTGAATCAAATATAAAGAAACTGAAGCAAACAACTTTTTATTGTATTGAGAGCCTCTCTATCATTAATACTAACGTTAAAACTACTGTAATTTGCGAGGTATAGAGAATTCCTCTTTTCCTGAATTCACCTAGACTAATTACACAGGTAAACAAATATCAATAAACGTTTTAATAAGCGGTGAACTCTTCTTTATTAAAATGAGATAACTTTTATAATAATTTCACAAAAATGATAACAATTATTATCGAATTAATCTAAGAATAAATATAATTGAAGTCACGATTAAATACGAAAATAAAATCTATTCAATGTATTTGCGAATTATACTATACTTTACTATATATTCTATACAACGCTATACTCATAAATATTTCATCAATTTTTCATAATAATCACAAATCTTTTAAGGAATCAAAGGTATGAGCGAAAGGAGAATTCAATTTCAAACTCTTTCGAAGAATTCCCACTAAAAGAGGTATTTATTTAAAATTGTTTGAATTCATTCAATGGTCTGATATTCAAAGTAATTGTTAGAGGAGTCCAATAGATCTGAGAAAGTGTTAACTCTTTTGAAATTTTAACGCAAATTATACCGAAATATCGATAAAATACAAACACAAAATCGGAAACTTTAAAAATGTGTGAATTATTGATCGAAAAATAGTAAAAAGAGATACAAATTATGTTATTATGGTTTTTGGATAAATTCACAATAAGACCAAAATGTGAGAACATTTTCCTTTCGAAGTAAACCTTTTCAGACGAAATTCAAAGAAACGATTTTCACAAAAACTCGAACAAAAGTATTGAAAAAATTGCAAAAACTTAATCAGATAACGAGTGAAACATTAGACAAATGTGTTATTAGCTGAGAGGAACAGGTTTATGATGATCACGACAAAAATATAAGATGGTAAGGGGTAAACCCAATTCTAGCGTTCAATTCCTTGGGCAGAATGAGATAGTTATTCAATAATTGAGACTTAGAAAAGTCTGGCAAATATTTGTATTAATCGATGGCTAATATATTTGTCAGATATTAATTGAATCCTCAGTTGAATTCATTCAACAAACTTATGGTTAAATTCAATTAATATTAATTTAATTTTGTATTTATTGCGATTCGTTTGCCATCAAAATAAGCTATTTTTATGATCAATGAAGTCGATGGAGATATTGGTTTTGTTGTTTAGCCGACAGTTACCAACAGATGTTAACTTTCCTCACAAACGAATTAATGAATTTTGTGTTCACAAGAAATTCGATGCAAAATAAGTTATATTAATATAACATTTGCCGAATGTTTTCACATTTAATTAAGAAAAAGCGAAATAAGACAAAACCGTATATCGATTGTGATTCATAAGCTCTGAATTATTCATGTATTGAGTTATGAAGAAAATGCGATAAACTGTTAAACGAATGTTTGAATTTTTATTTGATTTCACGTCGACTTTCAACTCAATTATTAGAGAAATCTGCCATAAAATAAAACAAAAAATAATTATTAATTAAATTTTTTCTTTAATCAAATTCAGAGCTATATTTAAAAATCAGACATTTGTTTCTCACTTAAAAAGGACAGTATTTTCAGCCGCATTCCAATTATATAAAAATATGATTTCATCGGAACTAATATTTTTCAAAAAATAATAAGTTTTACGAAATATGAGAACAAATTGGTTACAAAAATCCAATTAATAGCTGAGATTTTTGGCAATTTTTGGTATCAAATTCCACAAAAATCTGCTATAGAGGTGAGAGGAATATAAATAAGGTTTATTCAAATATTTTGGGTGTAATCTTTAAATGATAATTTTAGCCCAGAATCAAATAAATTGAAACAAAACATGCGATCGGATTGAATAACACAAAACATCAATGATTTAAATGAGATTTAAATTCGTGAAAATTGTTTAAAATATCGATAAATCTGTAATTTTTTTCTTCTTCTTCGAAGCGAAAGAAAATAAGTCATAAATTATAATAAATAAAGACATTGTTTGAGACAATTCCTCGTTTCGAAAGCACTTCCATTGGGTTTAAAATATTATGTAAACGAATTCCGTTTAAAGTGAAGGCATTTATAATATTATTTTCATTATTATTATATGCTTTCAAATATTATGCGATAATTATATAACAAATTTATTGAATTCAATTGAAATTTAAATATTAAATAAACGAATCGAAGCCAAACATAAATAATTTTCATTCACGCAATTGATATACAAATTTAAATATAAAATTCATTTAATCATTTAATGCCTCAATTTTGAGAATAAGCCTGCAATTCATTGAATGAAATACGAATCAAAAGAATTTTAACATTCATTTCTCTGATCAAAAACATTCTTCAAAACAAAAAAGATGAGAAAAGTGTTGGAATAATTCAAATTATATTCAATTCATAATTAGTTGATTCTAATCAAAAACATTCCAATGAATTAGTGATTTAGGAAATAATGAATATTCAATAGTTTAATAGTTAAACGTCTTCTCCGATGACTCAAATATTTATGCAAACAATACATTGAAAACCAAAAGAACAGTAATTTTTTTCATTTGGTATTCAATTCATTCATTCATTCATTACTTTCGATAAAAAGAAATCAAAGCAAAAGAAAAAAATTAATACTTTGAGACCAATCGATGAAATATTAACTAAAACAACATTTTTCTTCTTTTCTTTGATTCTGTTTTACAACTAATAAAAATCAAAATAAATTTATTGACAAATGATATTCGGGTCGACCTAACAATTGGACGATCAGTGGGTTTTCAGATAAAAAAAACTCTCAATAATTATCTGATAATCAAATATTAAAACATAAAATAAAAGTTAAGAATAAAAATCTAATCCAACAAAAGAAAAGTGATTTAAAATAACCCAACGAATGACAGTTTGATTCGCAATTTGAGATAATAGATAATCTAGTTTTCAATTCAAGAAGTTTTTTCTTTGTTTGACTTCAAGTCTAACGTTTAACTCAAAGGGTTTTGTAATTATGTTCACAAAGGCTTAAAACAAACTAAACTTAACTTAAGTACTAAAATGAATATTAATTTCGATTACAATTACTATCGATTACAACAAAAGAAGAACTAATAATTAAACGGAAAATAAAAACAACATTTAATATGATTTGAAATTATATGCTTTGGTTTAATGCAAATTAAATGATTTACTTTTGTTATTAAAGCTATCGATGTTATATTCCTAACCAATCACTGAGTGGTTCTCAAACACAATCAATAATTAACTAAAACGAGAGTATAAGCCATAAACCATAAACCAATTCATTTGAAATCGAAAGTAAATCCAATTCCGAAGACTAATAGCGAAGGAATTTATTAAAAGAAATAAATATTTGGCAAAAAATTATAGGAATCAGGTCTTCAGTGAAACAATCGCTTCAAGAAAATTATAGCTTAAGGGCTAACGTAAGAGAGAGAAAAAATAATATTTGGGATGTTCTCCACTGTTCTCCACAAAGCACTTGTGCTTTCAATGAAAAAGTAAACCAACTTGGAGTGGATGGCCCACAAGCCCTTTACAGTGCACATCACTTTCTCACAAATCCGGTACCAATTTTACAGCTGATCTCACAGAACGGCCCATTTTAGCCTTAAATTCAGGCCCTGATGTCCACAATACTATTGAATTATGTGTTATTTCTTTTTGCCTGTATTTCCATCCCTCATATGATAGCACAGACAGACAGAGAGCACAGATTCATATAAAAGTGATGGCATTTCGAAAATGAAAGTTCAGACAATCTTTGTATTCATTCGAAGAGATGTTCAAAAAGATTGAATGAATTTTTACAAATTGTATAATAAAGTGAAGCAATAATTACTAATAAATGAAAAACACTTTTTCTCTGACTCTCACTCTCTTTGTCTGTAATTACTATTTAATAGAAAAAAAGTGATTTCAACTCAAATCTGTTTTCTTCCAATTTTGTTGTTATCATTCATTCATTCAAATAATATTTAAATTAAATTATTGTTAAGTTTTTGCCAAACTAGTGATCAATCATAAAGTTTTAGATTAAATTCCAGGTAAACCCATATTATTTGTGCCTCAATTGACAGCTGCTTTGGATATCGACATATTGTTCAAGAATTTCGATTTAAATAATCAGATGTTTTCAAAATATTCAAGAAAATTATGCTTTGATTCGTTCCTATAGTTTCACTTGAATTAAGGATTCCCCCAAAAACACATCGAAACTCATCGCCAAAACCAGAATGAAAATCATTACAACTCTTCTATCATTAGGTAAGAGAAAAAGCAATTAATTTTAATTAAATAACTCATTCATTGATATAAATGACAATCGCTTTAATAAATCATATTTTTGTCGGATATTAATACTCCTCAAAACCATTACTACTCTGTTTCAGAGATTTACTCGAAATTCATTAAATACTTTTAAGCAATTAATTAAAGCAAAGTAAACATCATTTTTCAAGTAATTCCCTATTTTTCAAACATTGAAGTATGAATTTTTCATTAGTTTAGCATAAGTTCTCAAATGGGAAATGTCCATGATAACTATTATAACTATGATAACTATTATAACTATTATAACTATTATAACTTGTATAACTAATCAGACTCATTATGAAAAAGATTGAGTTATCGTGTAATCCCTGAGAGTAATACTATCTGAGCGCTTAACTGACTATCAGATGCTCTTTGAATGAGAAAATCTGAACAATATATCAATATTAACAACAAAAAGAAGAGTAAGAACAGTATGAACAGAGCGAACAAAAAATGAACAAAATGAACAAGATGATCCAATATTGCAATATTTTACTTCACAGAATTTGTTTGATAACTTAAATAATGTATAAAAGATTATGAATAACATTCAGAGTCTCTGAAATTTGGAATCAAAATTGATTACAAGTTTTCTAAAGACTTTTATGAAGAAAATAAATGATTTATCCTTTCATTGAATGCATCGAACAATAAATTACAGATCCTTTCAGTTTTAAATTCAAAATGTTTTTTCGGCATATCTTTCATATTTCACTAAAACATTCATCAAATAATAGTTTTGAGGCTATTCTACGCTAATTCTATTACAATTCTATACATTCGTGTATTTATATATATTTTGCTTAATTCCCAAAAATCTTGATAATTCTTTACTCAAAAAGTAATTCAATTTATAATTCAGAGACACTTTTGTCTCTTTTGAAACGAAACTCTTCGTTATTAATCAATCGATTGATTCAATAAAAAGTGAAAACTTATTAATTTAGAAGTAAAACGAAATTCAGTGGAGTTTTGCTGAAGATTACTCAATACACGAATTTTAGGTCAAGTTTTTTAAATAATCTATTTTTTCTACAAAAGATAATAATCAGAGATAAGAGAGAATCTTCTCATCACAAGAGAGAAGATTATAAAAGAATAATTACATGAAAAACAATTTTTTAGAACAAAAACAAAATATTATTTTATTTAAGACTAAAAACCTCTTGAAATGAAAGTAATCTTAAGTTTAGGTTTGATCTGAATTCCCGAAAGTAATTCATTAATTAAAAACATTTTTCGTTCAATAAATTGTTTGAAAAAAAATAGTA
Source organism: Minunthozetes semirufus (assembly GCA_034699985.1). Lineage (NCBI taxonomy): Eukaryota > Metazoa > Arthropoda > Arachnida > Sarcoptiformes > Punctoribatidae > Minunthozetes > Minunthozetes semirufus. The sequence continues at coordinate 26,074 of JAQIXD010000278.1, forward strand.
AAGAAGATTACATTTGAGTGCATTCCTGCAAAACTTCCTAATACTTAACATTAATTTATGCCTTTGTTTTTATGCAATCATTTGTTTCAATAATCAATTGCAGGAATCAATGATAAAATCACGAACAGAACGAACAGAAAACTTCGAAATTCAATAAAAGTATACAAAATATTTTATATCAAATGTTATGTTAAGGAAAATAAATAATCAAATCAAACATTAAATCAATTATTCATTAAATTGTAATCAAATTCGAAAACAAATATCTTTTTGAAATATTTTTCGTTCAAAGAAAGAGAGAAACAAATAATTATTCAAAAATAAATTTATGAATAATTTTACGCTTCATTTGAATTGACAGCACTTTTAGCGAATGCAATCTCAGCGCAAATCAGTTTCTTTGACCGACGCTTCCCACCCGCTCCGGCCACCCGACGGACTATAGTCATACGCAATGGACAGCTCACAGGGCGGAGGAGTGCGGCCCTACAGCAGGCACCCGCTGAACCACAAGTAGACCAACCATTGTCACAATCGTACGAAGACTCGGCTCAAGAACAAGAACTACAGGAACCAATAGTGCAACAAACAGTGCCAACAGAGCGCCCACAACGCAATGGTAATGGTATTACACAACAACCAGTTCCTAGTCGTGCGGTCAACGGCTTACCTCGAATTCCTCAACAACAGCAGCAATTTGGACAAACTGTCGGCTCTGAAGAAGGTATGCGCCAAATATAGATACATTCCATTCAATGCACTCTCGCTTCGAGAAAATACACAACAAATTGCTTTCATTAAGTATTTACTCAAACATTGCTTTTCTTTAAGAAAAAAGAGAAAAGTTTCGGAAAATTGTTTAATTGAAGCGAAAAAGGGTTTAATGTAAATATGTTTTTACCATCAGATGAGCATATCTTTCCAATTATTGCATTTAATTAAGCGCTTGATATTCAAATTATATGTTAACAAAAATGATAAGGAAGTGTCAATTGTGACCATTTTAGTGATAGATTTGAAAGTTAGCCCCAAAACCACTATTATTTTCCAGTTTATGTTAATTGACTAAAATTATATTAAATTAATTCCCGAATCATTTGTTATGATTTATTGAATCAATTCCTCAAAAACAATAATCAAATTCTTTGATAAGTTATCCAAAAGTTTCTGAAATTGCATCGAAAGGAGAGACAACTCGTGAAATAAGAAACTGACACAAAACCACTCTATTCTCTAAATTGTTTGAAATATATATTTAAATAAAATACAAAAATATAAATAATATTTAAAACTTAAAATTGAATGCAAATTAAGTACGCTTTGAGTGTAATCTCAAACACTTATCTAATTTGTATTCAAATTTATTCAAATCCTGTTAATCACCAAAAAATTTATTTATCAAAACCAAAGACAAAACAAATAGAATTATATCAAAGAATTAAAGCAAAAGTGGAATCACTTTAAGCCATAAATTACTTTTCGTTATCTTTCAAAGAAGTGCTGACAAAACAGCTCTCAAAAGTGGGTTCACCTCATATTTAATTAATTATATTTTCATTTATTAATTCGTTTCACTTTTAGTTACAAATTAATTAATTAATTGAATTAAGGATTTAATTATTGTCTACTCTTTCACTCAAATCATTAAAAATCTAAAAGAATCGGAAGAAGAAGTGTCTCAAAGGCAGGACACAGCGCTCACTGATATAAGTATGGAAGACGTGTCCACTGAGAGAATAACTCCAGGCGTTACCTTTTCTTCTGAGGAAGAGACCACTGATGATGGCTTCACACCAACAGAACCTGAGCAGAGACAAGTGGTTACCACAACAGACACAACTACTACTCAAAGAAAAACCAATGGAAATGGTAGACAACGACAGCCTATTGGAGGTCGCAAAACATTAGTGCCTTCCGGACAAAGAGCTGTTGGAAATGGCAAAAGACCTTCAAGTTCTAGAAATGGAAGGGATAGACAACAACCAACAGTGACACAGACCACAGATGTTGATACTGAAGACGCACAAGTCATTGACGGTCAGCTCACTGATGGACAAATTAGTGGTCAAACAGGACCTGGTACTGGTGTTAGTGCTGATGGACAAACTCCAGGAACTTTTGGAACTGAAGGTCACGGAGGAGATGACCATCACGACGATCACCATTCAGGTGATCCAATTCAATGGCTAAGAGATGCTATTCGTGGAGAGCCAGGAGCCGATTACCCGATATTTTATACGCCACCCGAAACCGGTTTCAAATGTACTGACCAACAGTATCCCGGATATTACGCTGACGTTGAAGCCCGCTGTCAAGTCTTTCATATTTGCCAAGAGAACGGTCGGTCCGATGCATTCCTGTGTCCAAACGGGACAATCTTCTCGCAGCAGAACTATGTGTGCGTGTGGTGGCACGACTTCGACTGTTCGACTGCACCACAATTCTATTCACTTAACGCACAGTTGTATTCAACACCAGGAACTTCAGCCCCAGATTCTGCTGAACCATTCGAGAGACCCGGTTCTCGACCATCAGGTCCCACGAGAGGAAGACCTTCAGCTCGAGGAGAAGCGCCAGTTGATGCTCGAGTTGATGCAATTGACACTGGATTCGAAGGACCAGCCGATGAAAGAATACAAATAGAGGGACAGCAACCTATTGAAGGACAGGAACCTGATTTGCCTCAAGTGGTTGACAGCGGTCTTCCACAACAAACTGGTTTTGATGACTCTCAAGAAGCCGTTTCAGAAGAAACTCCAGCTCCAGAAGTAATCACAACAAGCGCTCCAATTAATGGTTTGAGAGCACCTAATGGTCGTCCTATCGGAGGAATCAAAGGGATCGGTAGAAGAAACGGAATCAGGTATGTCCTCAATATTAAGTCAATAAATCAATTAATTTATTGATTTGAAAACCATTTGACAATAAAACAGCACAACAACAACAACCCGTTCCAACGGAAATGGAGCGAAAAGAATCGGTCAAAATGGAGACCAACAGAGGGTAAGTCTTACTACAACCAGACCTTTGACTGGACTCAAAAGAATTGGCGGCGCAAAGAGGAATGGAAATGGTATTGGGAGTCAACCATCAGTTCCGAGCTCACCCGCCGACACCGCCCGCAACGGAAAGACCCGAACTAATGGCGCCAATGGCTCTCAGCAGCGAAAAAGACCAAACGGTGGCACTAAAAACCTATTCAGAGACAGAACAACTCAAAGCAAAGAACTGGACAGTCAGTCATCTAATCAGTGGTATTATTATTTGACTCACGGATTATAATCCCCTTTAAAGTCAATATTTTTGCCATTTTTTAAATATTCATATCTTTTTGCATATGTTATCACAAATCCTATATTATATTCAGTGTTATATAAATATTGTATTTCTTTTATGACTAAAAATTTTTTTATACTTTTTATCGTTTTGTTTGAAAATATCAATACTTTTATCACGATTTGAATTATTGTTAAAAATCTAAAAATGAATTTATATTTTGCTCACAAATCAAATGCTTATAAACCTATAAAAAATGAGTGAATATCAAATGAAAATCAGTTTCCAGTCTTATATTGAATATAAGAATTAATTATACGAAACAAAAACTTTTCATATTTTTTGATTGAAATTAAATTTGAGTTTTGATTCACAGATTAATTGTTCTCAAAATATAACTCAAAAAATGAGGAAATAAATCAATTTTTAATAAAAAACTTCAAAAATTGAGAGAAACTCAATAAAAAATAAGCCCTTCGTATCAAATATCAGTTAATTTGCATAAATATTTGTTATTCACTCAAAATAAGTTTGCCATCAATTGAATGAATGTTTTGCAAAACAAACAAAAGCCTGTAATCATTAAAAGCTATCATAATCTGACATAAAATTATTTTTTAAGGAAAATATATTACAAATCATTATAAGAGTTGCCATAAAAAAGTGGAATAAAAAGCGAAGCGAAGAGTTGTGGACCGGAATAACCATTCACTTAGACTCAACTCATAAAATATTTTTGTTTCTTTTATGAAACAGATTTATTGATTGAATTTTAAAACCTGAAAACTAAAGCATTTCATAGCTCCAGTCATACGGTTAGTGCCGTTAGTAGTGATATACTTATGTGAAACTCAAGAGTTAAAAATAATTGATTGAAATAAATTGGAAATACAAGCAGTGATTATCTTCTTGTAAATCCTTTTAGAGCTCTAATGCCGTGAAAAATGCTACCGAAATGAACGGTAAACTGAGAGCAAAGTGGGAAACAATTTTTCATTTTATCATTTTATTGCAAAAACGAAAATCTAAAACATATTCAAAGCGTTTCTAATTTGGTGGAAGTCTTTGAAGAGCTTAAGAACAATCAAAACTAGATTTTAAGCTCAAAGACATAGCCTTAGGAGTCAATTGTGAGACACGGGATGCAGAAAATTGCTTCACATGAATGTCATGTAAAACCAGTGCCGGAATTACTCTAAATAAGGAGATGAGTGCCGTTCATCAGAGACTCAGATCTGTCACTCAATTTACGCTCTCTTATGAATCATCAAAAGTTATATTTACTAAACAATTGATAGTATTTTTAATAATTGAAACGTAATTCAGATTAAATTGGATTTTTGTATTCATTACTCAAATCAAAAGCTTTTATCGGATTATTATAATAGCTTTTAAGGCAACTATTTATTCAATATTTAATTCAAATTCATTTCTATTGAAATGACGTTCAAATTCATCAAAACTTTCTCTTTGAGAGACTTTACTGACAGAAGAGTATATAAATTCATTTTTCTCTATAAAAGACTTGAAATATATTTTTATCCAAAAAATCAGTGAAATAAGTATCAAAACCGAAGCATATAATCATCGGAAAAGAGTTTTGAATTCAAAGAACATTTGGAAAGTTTTCAATTTATTTGATCTATAATTTTCTATTGAAATCATTTTAATTTCAAAACAGAATTATTGGCTGAATGTCGGTCTAAAAGGGAATTATCATTTGAAGCGAAAGCACAGCCTATGAAGACCTCAATCCAACAAAAGAATTATTTAAATCATAACTTTCAGCGAAAAAAGGAGAACGAATCAAATGATTAATTTTGGCCACAAATTCTTATTTTTATACATTTAATGAATTATTGAATTTTAACTCAAATCGAAAGTTAAAGTATAAGGAAATGTGAAATTAAAGCTCCAATTAGTCGTCGGTTAAAATGTTACGAATCTATCATAAGTTTAATTAAATATATTCAGGAATCAAATCTGAATTAAAATTATAAACAAAATCTTTAAGAAAACTTGATTTTCATTAAGCATTTGTTATATGACTTCAACTAATTATTCACTTTTAATGCCTAACCATTAGAACTAATTTGAAGCAAAACTTTTAAAATATATGAAAACTATAAAAATTATTCAAAGCCTACAGAACTACAGAAACTAATTCATCTTTTTATGCTATTTATAAAAGAAGGGATAATTTGTATTCAAAAATAAAAAACATTTAACGAATTGTGAGAATAAGAAGGAGAGAGAGGGAGAGAAGTACAAGAAATT
>JAQIXD010000279.1:0-31625 GCA_034699985.1 Minunthozetes semirufus
TCTAGCATCTTCATTATTTATTGGTAGAAAATTACCGAAATTGAGTAATAGATTCTAATCCTCCGAATACTCCTTTAGAAAATTCATGAAATATCGTATGAAATACAAACCAAATGAAACAATATTAGCAATAAAAAGCTGTTGAATTGAATTTTATTTTTCACTCAAAAGTTATTCTAAAAGAATTCGTTTGAATTAATTCAAGCAAAAGAATTTCTTATATATTTTTTGATAGAATCAAATCTATTTTTTATATTTGTCCTTTCATCTATTCCAAGAGTTAAGAACTACTTTATTGTTAACTTTGAAGTGATTTTGAAAACACGTCATCAGTTTGTTATATAAAACTGATCCTTATAAGAGTATCTTTTACAACAACAGTTGAATCTCAAGTTTACTCTTAGCTTAAGCTTAAATTATTTCTGAAGAATCTTTATAAGAGTGATGGCTACAGGAGGTTAGACAATATCCAATATTTATCAATTTGAACCCCTATGAAAATGGTGTTGATGACAATCCCTGTTTTACTAAATAAATATAAATTTATAAAGTATTAGTAATAATTTGAATGATTATGAAATCTGAATTAAATATTCTTTCTTCTGTCAAAGACTGTGAACGAATTGATATCTTATTCTTCTTACAAATGAGGAAAGGGATGGAAAACAATTAATTTTGAGGTTATTTAGAGGACATATACTACAATCTTGGCTCTTTAAATAGATTAAATCTATATGAAGTTTGAGAGTAAAATCTAATTTTGTATTTTGTATGCAATTCTGTGAATAATTGCTTTAATTTTAATATTTTTTTTTGTGAAATCACTAATAGAAGTGAGACTCAAGTCATTAAAGTTTTTGATTATTTCACAAATTATTCTACATTTGATTTACGTATAATTCATTTGAATTTTGATGAAATACATCACAAAATCAATTAAAGACTTTCTGAGTCTCCTTTTGTACTGAAATTCATTTATAACTTTTTGTCCTTTCAATGGTTAATACATTGATTTTGAATAAGTATTTCTAAAATAAGTTTAATCTTAAACATGAATTGGATTTTAAATTTTAATTAATATTTATAATGAATCCAAATCTTCCAATTAATTTGTGTTGAATCCCAATAAAACTCATTTTTTCAGTTAATTGGAATTAATTTATTAAGTGAACTGAAATTTAAATAATTATTAATTATGTTTTGTGTAATCCGTGACCTTTTAAGTGGTCTCAAAGTTTTTCTTTTCTTTTCTTAGAAGTGAATTAACGAACACTTCAAATGTCTTTTACTTTTAATCACTCAATCGATTATTCACTTAACACTCATTTCAAAACTTTTTATATAATTTATGAGTGTTGATGTATTTAATATTATGATCTCTTTGTAGGGTATATTGAATAACAACTAAATTATTATTAAATATCGATTATTTAATTAAAACAATTAAAGACATTATTATTATTATTATCAAAAAATTTTATGAGTTATTTATAATAACAAAAAAAAGAATAATAGAGATATTCAATCATTTGAAGGAATCTCTCGATTTATGATTCAATAAAACGATAAAGACTTCACTCAAATAATATTTGGTGTCGAGACTCTTCAGCCTCAGGGGGGAATAGCGGGGTGATTTTTCTGAGTCGAGTTCAGGGGGGATTAGAAGGTGATAAAATTAAAAATTTATTTGGGCTTAATCGTGTTTAAATTAGGCTAAATAGGATCTAATTAAGTTTAAAATAATTAATTTACACTTTCTAATTTAGCATCTAATTCAGCATCTAATTTAGTTTTAATCATGTTTAAACACGATTTTTAGTCATTTTTAAGGAAAAATGGGGGAAATAGGTCATAACCAGTTTTTGACCAGATTTAAGCTGTTTTACGAATAATCTTAACTAATTTCTAACGAAATTAGGAAAAATTTTCAAAAAAATGGCCGCTTCGAGGCCATTTTTTCTCAAAATTTTGCCTCGACCTCAGGGGGGAATTTGGTCCAAATCTCGACCTCAGGAGGGGCAATTTTCCATGTCCCCTCTCGACACCACTGCTCAAATATCAAAAGAAATATTCAAATAAAGGAATTGAATTAAGCGATGAAAGTTGTCTAACCTATGGAGTACTCCAATGTTTGACCCCATATTACATATGGATTAAACGATGTGCCATCAATTGGATGCACCAAATATTAAAAAATTTTAGGATATGTTTTCCCGAACTTAGAGGTTCTAGTTTTAAAAATATATAATTATTGACCTGAGCTTCCAGCCAAGAGAGTCTTCGCACCCGTCATTATATAATAATAATATTACAATTAATAAATAATCGTATTGGTTGAAGCATTATTTAAAATGCTTATGATAATTAAGTGCTTTTGAATTTGCTTTCTAAATTTTATCCAATTAATTATGAATTTTAAATAGTATCATGCCACAATTACCACAATTACCACAATTATTGCCACAAATACAAGCTTTCATTTGGTTTTCAATCATACAGTATATCAGAAAAGTGCGAAAATTAGTGAATATTTCCTCATTTATGGAAATGCATTGAAATTGAGATACAGTCGCATATAATTGCGTTCAGAATATTAATTAACAAATATATCCTCTGTTTTACGATTTAATGTAAAAAAAGCAAAAGTGATATCAAAATGAAATATGAATTAAACGAATATATATTTATATTCATTTTTTATGCAATAAATTAACTATAAATCAAAATGAAGTTCGGGGTAAATGACCGCAAAAGTAATGAAAATGAGTTTCCAGAAAAGGTTATATAAACTCGTGATTCAGGTGAAGTACTCAAAATATATCCTCTTTAATTTAATTATTGCATTAGCAAGGTTATAACTTAGAAGCTATTTTAATAATATATTCTTTTTTCAAATTTAAGCGGGTATTTTTTTGAAAAATATTCTTCGTTCAATAAATATAGGTCTGATTCCAGTATTTGTGATAATGTTATATTCAATTCAAACTCATATTTGTTTAAAATAGTTTATAATTTAAAAATGAGTAAATAAATGTCAGATTAACACACATTAACACATCAACAACTAATGCTATAAACAGACAATAAATTTACATTAATTTGTAAATTCAAACAAAATTAAAATGACTTTAATATTTACCGCAACTATAAGGCAAACAATTAGAAATATCAATTGAAAATTTTATTTTCTATAAACTCTTAAATTGATTATGCCAATCTTAAATTAATAACTGATATAAGAATATTAAAATTAAGAAGATGCATAATTTGATTGTTCGAATGTGGTATTTTCAGTTTCATGTCTACTTTAATTCGAATATTTAATTAGCTCTTTGATCTTGACAATTTCTGGTTTTATTCAGTACCACAAAAAACCAATAAAACTGAATAATTAGAAATGAGGAAAGTGTGATTGTCTACCTCGACTCTTCTACATTATCATTTAACTGAATTAAGTTTTTGTAAAAATTTAAAGATTAAATGATTACTAATCATTGATCTGACTATAATTAGAGAATAATTAAAACAATTGATCGAACATTAATATGAAGGTCTCTGAAGTAGATATCGTTCCATAAAAAATTTGAATTAAAGATACTTTAATTGCAATTATTTATTATCGATTAACGACTTTTGCCTTTCTTTTGATTTGATGTCTTTAAAAACAAAATCTTCGCATAATTTTCTTTAATTTTATTATACACTCACTTTCATAACTTTTATTTAATCCTGATATTTATAATTTTATTAATAGTACAATATTTTTATCAAAAATACTTGGATTGAATTTCAGTGTTTACCTTGCTAATCATTGACAACTTATCAGCGATAAGTAATTCGAAATTTTGTTTTTTATTCACAAGAGATCCAAAGATGTGCATAATATTAAGTTTCTAATTAACTCAGAAATTTCAGAAAAGTATATAAATGATCTATATAATGATCTAGTTAGTTGTAGAGCTAGAAAACATATGGTTAATATTGAAATGAGTAATGTTGAACAATTATTCTCGCTTTTAAAAATCTTCAATTTTCAGCAAATTTCCTTGAAAGTGAGGTCAACTTAATTGTTCAGAAAGTATAGGCATCCCTTTGCTCAGCTGCTTATATGAGTTTATTGTAATTTCGTGATAATATTTTCTTTGATTTTGAAGTAAAATAAAATAAAGTGTTAAATATAATGAACTAAAATTCAATTGTTTTCTAAAAGCGTAAAATTATAGACAATTATTTGACACGAATTTTGAGATAAAAATCATTCGATAATTAATTTGAAAAATAATTTAAAAATTATTTAAAATAAACATTTATTCCATTAAAAGTTGATATGAGGTAAAAGAGTGGATTAAAATTAAATGATTTCTTACTAAGCATTTTAATGACAGCTCTTCGTTGAGCCAAACTATTTGATCCGTTTGAGGAGCTCTTTCCGTCGAGAGGTCTTTTAGTGGACTGGTATTTAGAGTAAGCGCAACCATTACGAGTATTGGCCTCGACATCAGTGGTATTGTTTGATGCCATTTGTTTCTTTCTTACGGCCGCCGAATACCTTAGTTTGAGACCAATTAACATATAGAGCACTGAAATGATTGTCACAGGAATCACAAATACTAATAACGAAGATATTGTGAACATATGTTCGTTGAAATACGGAACCATTCTTTTCACTGAACATTGAGCTGATGCTGGAATGAGTAGACCATCGCTGTCATATTCATAGATAATACCGTATTGGTATGTCACAGGAATGGCACAAATCGCACCCAAAATCCATATAATTATAATGAGTTTGACGGCTCGCGACAACTTTGACATCGTATGTGCCTTCAATGGGTGACAAATGGCTACATATCTCTCAATAGTGAAGGCTGTGATCGTCAGAACCGATGAGTTGGTCGATGCTTCAGATGTAAAGCCTCGAAGTACACAAAAGATTTCACCAAAAGCATACGGATATTTCTGCCATAATTGATATATTTCTTGTGGCAGACCCAACATCAATAAAAGTAAGTCAGATACAGCTAAACTAAACAAGTAAAAGTTAGTGGCCGTATGCATGTACTTATTCCTGGCAATCACCAGACAAGTTATAAAATTTCCGATTACACCCGTTATTAAGATAAGGGCGTAAACTATTGTCATCGGTATTACTGTCGACAGCGGGTCTCTTATAGGACCTAAACTGCTGACAAAACCAGGAATATCTGTCGAAGACTCGATGGTAGGAGTATTTGATGCGAAGAATAAGTTGTCGGACATCGCTATTAAACTCAATTCTGATTCACTCTTAAAATTCATACCATTTTTAACGAAAAACACATAAAAATTAATTAATATTAAGAAATTGAAAACAAATTCAAAACATAATTTAATTTTCAAGTTTTAATTTAATGAAAAACAAATTACTCATAAACTTGAACTTGAATTGCAAGTTGAGTTGCAGTAAATAAAAGTTGTTTCATTTGATTAAAGGGGACACAAATTAAATGAATTTGAGAGACAATCGCTTCTTTGAGCGCAAGAGGAAAACCTCGAGGAGTGGGAAAAGTCTTTCAAACTGTTTGTTTGATAGAATGGACAGAACTGTGTGCACAAGGAATACAAGAATTCTGAACACTGTATATATCGATGACATTTATCACAGCAACTGCGCGCTCAGCCCAACCAAACACGACTTGATTCTCATTTCAATCCTCATCTCTGATATTCAATACATTAATTGAAGTTTTAATCGACAATTCATCTGAAAAATGAAAGTCTTATAAAATTATATAATTGGCCACTGATTTGGAGTTTTACCCAAAATTTATTTTCATTTAAATTTTCTCCACAATTGTGTTGTCATTAAAATAAAACACTTATTGAGTAACTCATACATCAAGTCTTGAAAATAAAATGAATTTAAATGAGGTATTAAACGCATTAAATAATTCAACTTTTATTATGTTTGTCTAATAAAAAGTTAAGTCTCAGACTCTGAGTCCAATCTTAATATCATTAAACATATATTTTGACAAAAATCTTAATTCTAAGGATTTCCTATCAAAATACAAATATAGTCAATCTTTTAACAAAATTATTGAGTAATAAACTTTTATTATTGAGAAATAATAATAATGACCATGAACATATTTTACATGTATATTATAAAATTATTTTGACTAGAAGTTAAAAATTCTGATGTATTTGTTGTTTATGAAACAGTTTTCGCAAAATTTCATTAAAAAATATTTGTTAAAAAACGACAATTGTTTCACATTTTGTAATTTAGAAGAAAAACCTCTCATCACTGACAAACAATTTATGGGATTTTCGTTTAAATTATTACAAATATTTCAAAAACGATATGAGTTTTGATTTTGAGACACTTGAGGCCAATTTCATATGAAATCGATCGTCATTCATATGTTTTACTTCAACCATAAATATAATATAATATAATAAAAGTTTAGAAAATTTTAATTATCATTAGAGTGATCTAGATCAATAATCAATGATCAATGAGCTTTATTCACTTGAATATATTCTTCACTCTATTTGACAAAAATGCTTGAATTGATGAAAAAGGACACGTTTTGAGTCCAATATTTAGTTATATAGAGTTCAATAGATTTTTTATTTATCTCTCATTTTTTCGATTTATGGACTAAATTCCATCTCTTTTGGAGAATTCTTTGAAATAATGGATCAAAGAATGGACTCCTTTTGTCTGAGATATTTCTGAAAGAGTTATTGTTTACTCGATCACTGACTCTCTTTTATTTGGAGACAACTTTCTTCATCTGATACCCAATCAATTGTGTGACCAAATATTATAATATTGTTATTCAAGAGTTGAGTCACTTTTATTAGAACTAGAAAATAGTTTTCTTTTTTAATTTCTTAAAAGAGCTCAATATTAGGGAAATGCATTCATTATGAAGTAACGGATCCTTTTTCTGACAGTTAATTAACTAAAGAATACTTTCATTTTATAACTGAAATGAAAAACATTATTATAATCGAGAAAATTAGAGAATAAATTGACTTTTAATACAATAATTCAATTAAAATATTACAAAACATGTCTGAAGAGAAGGAGGAAAACAATCTGATTATTCCAAGAATTCGACACATTTTTATCCCATTGAAAGTGTCATCAGTGATGATTCAAAGATGATTTTCACTTCACGTGTCACAATACAACAATTCACATGATCACTATAGGCCTGTAGGTTACTCCACATTTAATTCTTCATTCATTTTGTATGACAACTCCTATAAGACAATTGGAATATGAAGTCAAGTATTTATTCAAAATATTTTGTAAAATTTTTCTTTACATCTTTCCTCCAAATTAATAATAATAATAATAAGATCTCAGATGATCTTGCACACCTACATCTGTATATACCCGAAAGAGAAAATGATTTATTTTATCGTTGAAAAGTAGTTTACAATACTTTAGTTTTAGACAACAAAGTAATGAAAAGCATTTCTAGAAAACAAATAACATTTTATTTGAAGAAAAAAATAAATTTCAGTTTTCCTCATAACTCAACAATTTCTCACAAATTCTATTATTAGTCGAAAAAAATGTGCGAAAATTTATTATTATTACTCTTTTAATGTGCTTTAATGTACCTCTTTATTGATTTTAACAATCACTCAAACAATTTAAGTTTATTTTGCAATATGCGAAAGATACTTTTATAAATTGCTTTTGAAATTAATATTTGGTTTTCCACATTGGAAATAACTTTATGCAAATTTGCTTCAAAATAAGCTGAATCACTTAGTAAGCCTAAGAAGATGTTTAATTTATTCAAAATTTACTTTTCACAATTAAAGTTAGATTTAAGAAATTATGCGTTTATTCCCTTATTTTTGCGTCATTATAATTATTGTGAAACTCAATATTAAGCATTTATTTAATTTAAAATTAAAGTTAAGGTAAAAATCAGTAATTATAAATTTAAAACTTGAGCAATTATAATTAAATTAGTGATACATAAGATTTTTACAACAACAACAAAAAAATGGTATTTAAGAGAAGAGTCAAATTGTCTATGAATAGAGTCAGAGGAGTAATGATTGATTTTTTAAAATGATTAGAAGTTTTGATTGATTTGTTTATTCGTAAATCAAAGGTCAAAATATTCATATTTTTCAAACATAAACCAGAGATAACTTCAATGTTTTGTTTAAGCTCTCTTATATCCGGTCCTTTATTATCAAAAGTTATGAAAAAATGAGATAAAAGTTAACGAGAAGTCCATTGATTTATATTTGAAAAATGTATGGATTCTTCATCGAATCAATAAAAATCATTTGATATTTATAATTGTAAATTGGATTTGAATTTTACTAAATATTTCAATTTGTAGACAAAAATAATAAATAGATTCTCATTTCTTTGACTGAAATCAAACAGATGTTCAAAATTCAAACCAATTCAACAAAATATCAAAGAATTGAAACGAATTTCAGTTTTTATAAACTTTTGAGAAATATTTTTAATAAAAAATTCTTTGATTTGACTTTTTTTCGCAAAATAAGTCCAATTATATTAACTGACCAAACAATGGCTGAATCTTCTTCCTTTGAATGTATATTTTAAAAATGTAATGAATGTAAAGAAAAATAAATTATAGATATTTTGTCATTTGATCTGAATCTAAGGATCATTAATTAATTATATCATGATATCAAAGTGAAGTCACATTTGTGAACATTTCTAAATTGAAAAAGATACTTGATTGATTTTTTCAATGTTAAACTTGTTAAAAATAGACTCTCATTCGATGTCGAATGTTTGAGATATTCAACTCACGTTTATTTCTAAAATATAGACATAAATCAAATGTCAGATATTTTGTTGAATTTCTAACAATTTGTTGAAAATATGTCGTATTTTATAAATGTATGAAACGGTAAAACCGATGCCTCATTCGTTTGGTAAAAGTCTAATGAAAATAAAAAATAAGAAAAAAGGTTTTACTCAATTTTGACAATTGAATTAAAGTTTAACACCAGAAGACTTATTAAATAATATTATTTGACGAAAAAATAAGCAAAAATATTATTCGAGTACTAATATGTGGGCGTCTTTTGTTCTCAAGTGTTAAAGTGGTAGTCGAGAGTAATTTCCTTATATTTGGCTTCCATTTGAATCTCTTATCTTATGTTTTGTTATAACATATCAATGAAGAGACAAAACAAAGTATTTATTGAAAATATTATTACAGATTTGAAAACAATTGGACTGATTATGGAATGGGGTCATTGAACTCATCAAAACTTGATCCCACTTAATGTCAATCTTAACTTAATTAGAATTAAAGACTATTTTTCATTTTCGATGCATTTATAAATAAATTGAAAAAATGAAGACTTACTAATAATCACTGATAAAGAGATAAAAAATTGTTTTTGACGTAAAATCATTCATAAATTGAGTTATTCTGAAGCAATTTATGACTTGGATTCGTATTTAATAACTACTATTAGATAGAAATGTCACTTCAGTTGATTTTATTCAATTGGTGAATGTTAACTTGATATATTGTATGTAGGAAACAAGAAAACAAGGTGAAATGCCCTGTGTATAGATGTGAGAAAGATAATCAGATCGGACATTAAGAAAAATATTGAATGAAAGGGCATTAGAGAGGAACCCAACAGCGAGTCAGCGAAATGTTTATCAATTTTTATAAATAATTTTCTAATTCAATGCCAACCAATGGTTTGCTGAATGAATTTCATTGATTTATTTCTAAATTATCACTTCTTTATGTAAATATAGAGTAACTTAAAACCTATCAAATAATATATACATTAAACCAAAATTCTGATTAGATTTGACGAACCGCTACTTCAAATGTCAAGTGTTGTCAGTTTCTAAACATATTATATAATACATAACATTAGGACTCAACTCATAAGTGTTTCTTATTTTTGCCAAAAATAGTCTTTCGTTTACTTTTGTGAACAAAAATGAAACTCATTTTTGTCCTAAAGTTTGGTAAGACTTATGATTTTCATTTCAAAATTTCAAATTTCTATTGAATAATAACACAAAAGTTATTCTTTGACCAAAAATTTTGATAATTTATAAGAATTTGTTTAATTCGGACACAATTATAGTCAGTTTGATTGCAATCACTTTTGGTTATCAATCGGGAAAACAATATAAACACAAATTGGAGTCATATGTCTATACATCGATTAGAAACTCGAAGAATCAATACTCGGGCACTGCTCTCATCGGTGATGTCATCATTCAAGTACAAGACGACAACTTTTTGATTCAGGTCTGACCTCTCATTTTTATTTGAAACTCTTTATATAATTTTCTCAATTAAATGATTGATTGGATTTTAATTATAAATTTTAAATAATTTATTTTCATTTAAAAACAATTATCTTGTAATATATCTACGCCTTCCAAACATTTTAAAGATCAAAAGTGATAAATGAGAGCTCAATTACCTAACAATTAACAATTCTTGAAGGCATTGATTTTCGGAGCTATCATTTCATTTGTATTTCAAAGCAATAATTTTATTACAAAAATGAGAATCAAATTATTATTGAAACAACTTTTCATAATACGATTAATTAATATTGTTTATTGTAAATAATTAATATAGTTTCAGTGATTCATATCCTGATCAATAAGATTATAGAAAACATAATATTATTTTCTAATTTTATATGATTTGAGTCATTTACTGCGTATAAGTTTATAATTTTGATATCACTTCAAATGAAAAATAAGCTCTTTTTTGACTTATTTCATTTAAATCAATAAAAACTCATGATTTACGAGAGAAGTGTACTTTTGATGGTAAAATTGTTGGACATCACTGAATTTATTTCAAAATAATAATCGTGTGATAACTCATTAACTCATATTTAGTTTCTATTAATTTTTAATGAAATGATAATTCGCAAGAAATCAGTATTTCTTCTGAATTCGTGGCAAAAATATTCTGACATTAAGAGAATGTCATTTAGTTTTGAAGCCTTTCTTTTTATTTTTCATTTCCTCTTCAAAACTCATAAACACTTAAAAGGAATTCAATGTTTATTTCAATCAAATGAATAATTTTTGAATTTTATTAATATTGATTTATTTGACATAATATTCAAAACTATTCTCGAGTTAATCAAAAATAAAACATTTAGGACTCGTATTAATCAAACGGAATTCCTCATCTTTAAAATGTTCCTTGATAGCTTTTGAAATCGTAGATAAAAGAGGAATTCCGTTTAAATTAATATTTCATTCATTAATTATTTCCGTTTTTTCAAATTCAAGTCATTTTGCAATTCTGTTGTCCTATACTTTTTTTCGCATTTTGAATGTCCTTGCTCAATTCTCATTTGAGACTTTATGATTAGCAATAAATTATTACGTAATCACGAATAGTTAAAAAAGATTCACTTTCCTGAAGAAGTTCTTATCTAAAGCGTTGATCTTATGTTTGACAAAACAATAAATGGTAATCATTAGCATTAATATCACGTATTTTTCAATTGAGACGAAAAGGAAAATAAAACAGAATTTTGTCGATAAATACATAGAAAGCGATTATTCCGAACAAATTAATTAAATTATCATATAATTAATTTAATTGAACACATAGTAGATAATGTCTACTTTCAACATTGAACATTCTAACAATATTCAAGTAGAAATAGTGGCCATTGATGAACAAAATCCACTTAATGCTTGCTCATATCAAATTTATATAACCATGTATTTAATTATATAGTGTATTAAAACGCCTATTTGTTAATTTATTTCTCAATATTGTTGATAAATATTTGGTACTTCCCCTCAAAATGATTATTTTATTTTTATTTTAAAGGCTTTTTCATTTAATTGCAATCATTTGAATTAATTTGAATCGATTATCAATAAACAGATAAATGACATCAGGTTTGATGTGGTAAACGAGCAAATAGATGGTCCGTTTGAGAAACATGCGTTCACTTTCAAAGAGACGCGAGCCTTCACTGACCAGATATCAAAGCCGTTCAAAGCTGTGGTACAAAGCGGTCAAATCAAACAAATATATATCGGAGAAGACGAACCCGATTGGAGTATCAATTGGAAGAAGAGTTTTCTTAATCTTTTGCAACTCAGCTTCAAAAACGACTCAAATGGACCCACTTTTTACACTCTTTCCGAAGTATTCATTCATTTCATATGGATTTCCGTTTGAAGTCAATTATTTTTAGAGATATTTAAGCCAAAAAATGGGTTAAAGCACTCAAATATGAGTACTATTTATGAAAAGTACAAAAAAAATATATGAATAGGAAGTTCAGTGATATATAAAACATGTTTTATTGAAATTTTCATATTTATTATTCCATAGAAAGGGTCATTTGGTGAATGCGATACTACATATTCTATCAGATCAGAGCCCAGTCTATCCAATTCAGAGAAAGTCCTGAATGTGACTAAAGTACGAAATTATGAGAAATGTTTGAAAAGGACACAACCGTTCAGATATGCGGCAGAAGTGAGCCAACAGTGCCTCGAATTCACTTCAATTAGAAAAGTATTTTTATTTGAAACTAAAAGAAAACAAAATAAATATTTTATACTCAAAATTACAGCCAATTCTTCAAACATCTTCTGTTTACGATTACTTCTTGAGAGGGAATCTCAAGAATTTCACGATTGAAAGAGCCGTTCAAAGGGAGTACATAACGAGTTCTCCGTTCGGAAAGGATGGCCTCACTTTTGAAATTAAGTCGAAGTAATCACTTAAAAGTTTAGAAATACTGTTTGCTATCAATTTTTATTTGATTAGACGGGTCCTGGAATTGCTTTCTGTTGATAACATAACACAAACTTTTGTAATATCTCAAGATGTGATTCCATCAACTGATTTGTCGAACTCTCCGCTTCAGAAAAATAGTTTCTTCGATACAATAGACTTAAGAAGAGCTAATTTTCTTAGAGATATATACAGATATGAGGCGACACACAATCAAATAATTACACTTTTGGATGAAGTGGTCGCTGATTATTCTGCCTCTGATTTGAATGCAACCGAGTCTTTGCTTCCCTCCAAGTATGGGGAGATTGTGGACGCGCTCTCCACTCTTGATTACGAGGCAATTGAGCAAGTTTACAAAAGTTCCACAGAAAAAAGCGAAGATCACAGGTATGAAAATCCATATTTTATTTTCAATGTTTTCATAATTGAAAAGTTAATACAATATTCAATATTGAGTAAAGAATCCGTTTACTGAGAAGTTAGCAAAAAACCATTTTATGACCGATAGTATTATGGAAATTGTTTTTGTTGTTTCGTATAAATCAATATTTGGTATAAAATATATATAAAACATAAAAACAAACGAAAAGATTATATAATATTTACTTCATGTGATATCATTTCAAAAGTTGACAGAAAGTCAGTCAAATATATATTGTGTGACATATTCTTTGGACATCACGTCTTATATCGTATTTGTCATAGATTTTCATGAAAAACAAAGAATGCGTCGAAAGAAGCATTTGTCACAAGTTTTTGTTAGTCGAGGAATATTTGTTCCCAGTTTTGCCAATAGTATAACATTACTGAATGCCTAAAGTTTTTGTTCTCAAACCAAACAAAATTGCGATATTTATTGACTCTATTTGACTGAATCACAAGAAATTGAATAAAATACTCTGAATTCTCTTTCTTTTTATTGTTTTGGTCTTCAATTGTAAGAAATACTATCATTTAATATAATATAAGTTATATTATAAGGCATTTGACTCATATTTTAGCTGATTACGAGCCAAAACTGTTTTGACCATGCTGTTTGTTTTGCCTACAATAACACTTCACTATTATGCCTCCAAGATGTTTACCAAACATAAGGTCAAAATGAGACAATTGAGATACGTGTACTCAAACCTAGCTTTAAAACAGAACTCCAAGGAATATACATGTATTTTATTTTAGAATTTATCATTACTTAAATTGTAAATGTTATGTATTTGAAAGTTCATAAACTAGTAATATTAGCGAAATAATTAGTTAAATTGATTGATAACATTTTTAATATCCATACATTTAAGAAAATTCTGTGATCTCTCTCTCTCTCTCTCTCTCTCTCTCTCTCTCTCCCTCCCTCTCCCTTTCTTTTCTTCTTGTCTTTCAATTGAAATAATAGGAAAGCTTATGAAAAGAAGAGTATATGAGTCAACATTTTGTAAGAGTAGTTGTAATTCAATCGATACCTCTTATAAGAGAATCACTCAATAGTTTTCGTGGAATAAATCTAAAAACAAAGAAAACTGAAAAAAGTTTAATAAATAGTTTTGAACTCTAAAAGTATTTTCACTTATCTTCGGCTTAAATGTTGTAATTCTATATTTAATGTTAAAGTTCTGCAAATTATTTGTCAAAATTCAATAGATTTCAGTAAAACTTTTTCGAAACCCAATAACAATGCATTTTATAGAAAGCTTTGAAACAAATTATTACTTCAAAAGAATCTTGTTCTGAGTCTTCGGGTTAAAGACATAATTGTCTCGTTTTTCAATAGAGGATTCCTTTACTTTAATAATTGCAAAAACTCTATATTTAGATCTCTTTTGAGTGACGGTTTGGTGGCGTCGGCAACAAATCCCTCGTTTCTATTTGTCAAAAAATTAATAGAAGAGCGTAAAGTTCACGGATCAAAAGCAAGATCTATGCTCACGAGGTTATCACTAAATATAAAAGAGTCGTCCGAATCATTGTTTGAAGAATTCTATGTAAGTCTTCAAATAAAATTGTGAAGGAATCCATCAAAATTTGTATTTAAACGATATATTCTGTGCATTAAATAATAGCAACTGTGCACTAGTAGTGCAGTTCAGGAATCTTTTGAGCTAAAGAAGGCGTGCTATTTGTCATTCAGTGCACTGGTAGGTAAGGAATGTGTTCAACGATATAAAGCAATTCCTCGACACATTCACAATCAAAATAAGAAAGGGTCTGAAAATACGAAACATATCTGCAATCCTGACGTCTCCGGCAAATACTTTAAGGTTATTGGAGTAGTCTTTGAATAATTCATTGGCTATTCATTCAATAATAGAGTAAATACAGAATAAAGAATATATTCTTTGAATTGATGTTACAGTTACTGATATCGCAAGAAAGTGGAGCACAGATACCAATAAGAGATACCATATTATTGCTTAAAACTGCAGGAAATTTGAGAGCAAAAGAAGTGATTCCTTTCATAAGAACTTACATAAAGAGCGCTCACAAACACTATATTAGATCCACTGCTGTCTGGAAATTAGTGGGAATGTCCAAAAGCTATCCCGAGGAAGTCCGCTCTATTTGTGCACCACTTTTCTACAATCAAACAGAAGAGCAAGACATAAGAATTGCAGGCCTATTGGCGTGGCTCTACTCAGGGCCTTCTTTGGCACAATTGCATGTAAATTGCATTTGAGTCAAGACTTTGAATAATCGTTATTTCGCTTCAGTTGATAGCAAAGCAGTTATTAGTGGAAAGCAATCGACAAATTGTGAATATGGCCTACACTACCATCAAATGGTTGACTGAATCACAATATCCCTGTCATAAGCCTTTGTAAGCTTTACTTAGACTCAGAATAACTTATTATTAAAATTTATTTAAATTAGTCTCAAAGACTTGCACTCAGTCTTGTGGTTATATAAGATGGCATTTGACAGACACGGAGGGAGAGTTAGAAGAGGAGACTCCAGAACTTATATTCGATCGATATTTGATGGCATGAATTCAATTAATTATCAATAATTAAATTCCAATTTAATGTAATAATTAATTGTCTGAACAGAACAGTTCGGAATCGGAGGACTTCGACAGTTCAGTGTCATCGCCAGCAACAGAAGTCATATCCCGAACAGCATTTTCTTCTCATTTAGCGATTTTGTTGCCACAAATTCCTTTGACGTCTTTGCCGTTTCCATACAATCTTATGGTTTAGAAAAATTCTTCAATCATTTAATTGGCAAAAAAGGTGTGGTTTGGGGTAAAAATAGTTTCCTCGATATTTTCAAAAAGCGAATCGTAAGAAGTGTTCCTTCGATTGAAGAAGAGCTCGACTCCATTGAAAAGAAAGTAATGATTCGATTGAAGGAAAATCGCATTATTTGTTATCTTTTTATTATTTTTTGTTTTGTTTTTTGTTTCGAAAATTTTTATTTTAGTTGACGTTTGAAAAGCGAGAATATGAGACAATTAGTGGAGACATATCCCTTTACAATCAGGGATATACTATCGGTTACTTTGATTTTGACGAACAAATGTTTTCTTCGATACTCACAGAAGGTTTGGACAGAAAATCAAAAAATAATTCAATTCGAGTAAAAGTCTATATTTTTAGGGACAATAAGTATTCCTGATTTTCAAAAAGTACTTGAAATGAGTTTTGGAGACAAAAAGCAAAGACTATTCTCTCAATTCTCTAATAGAATCGCTATATTAAGATCTGAAGTCGGAATTCCTTATTTCTTTGAATACAAAACACTGAGTCAGACCAATTTCATCTATAACAAGCTCAAGTTGAATATAGAGCCTTCACTTTTCAATGAAGAACGCAATAATGATCCGCCGACTGAAGTGAGGCTCAGTATTGACCTGAAATATGTGTCAAATACTCACACATACTCTTTGGCGGGTATTCTTCTGCCAACCGTCACATATAAAGGCAAACAATTATATTATTTTGAATTCAGAGTTCATTATTTATCTCATATTTAGTCGGAGTCGGAATTAATCGGAAAACCATTTACTCGATTCCTATAAACTTCGATTCGAGTTATGACATCAAAAATAATAAATTCGAGATCAGAAAAACGCCAGTAATTGAAGATATATTTTACGACAAAGTGACTCCATTTACATATCTGGACTCTTACTCAAACAAAATTCCTCTGATAGCTGAGCCCGGATTTAAAGCCATTTACGATGAAAACCATTTGAGAAAAGTATATAATTCTGTTTTCAAAATCATTTCTCTTAACAAAAATTATAAAAAATGGAATTTGTTTTGAATTTAATAAACAGATCGACAAAAGTTATCTCAAAGACTATTTGGGATTCGGTTTGAGAATTGACGGAAATATCAGAAAAAGCGATAAAAGCGATTGGTTTAGATTCTTCTCTGATAAGTCTTTGCCAGAAAAGTTAGCCTTCTTTCGAATGCAACCGATGGCTAATCCCTATGAAATTCGAGTGAGAACTACAGCACCCGTCGATAAACCTTCGATGCAATTGTCTATAAGTGTATTCACCGACAATACTACGGATGACGTGAATAAAGTCAATGATTTTAGTTTCAGCGAAGACTCACATTTCAAAGATTACACCTCACGTAACGATAAAAGAGCGCAAACATATTCATTTAACGTCAAAGTTATGGGAACAGGTAGTACTCAAAGAGAGATCAGTGCAAAAATCCGTTATATGCACTCAAGAGATAGACTTTTGCACAAATTGAACATTAATTATGATAGACGTCCACTAAATGGCAACGGATTTAAAGCCTGTGCCGTCTGTTCCGTCAAATTTCCAGAATATGACTTAAAAAAGTTCGTCAAAATGGAAACTCAAGATTTGGATCAAACCGTAAACCTGACCACTAAGATAGGATTCGGTCAAAACTGTGAGACTGAGTCAATCATTAATATAAAGGCACAGATGTCTCAAACAGAAGAACAAAAACTATTTGAAAGAACCAGAGATAATGTTACTGATAAGGGAAGCCCTATCAACCCCTACGCCCTTAATTACAACTATTGTCTGAATTCATTTAAATTCAAATTCGATCGGTTCCCGTATTGTCACAGATATTTATACCCGATTTCCCAAATGAGAAAACTGGTGGTTGACATCAATTATCACAATATTAGTGAACAAATGTCTAATTATTGTCAGAAATTAATTCGAATTATAAGTAGAAAACAGAATCAATACTCAGATATGAGCTTTAGATACGACACTCCAACCCCGGGATACATCAAATTTGAGAGCAATACATCAATTGTGTCACAAAAAGTTGATTACAAGATCTATGCGCCATATTATACGCAAACATTCAAAGACGTTCCCCTTTCGCCAAACATAGCGCCGGTCTTCACATTTCCATTACATGATTTGCAATACATAAGAGTTTTGCGTAAAGTCATGAAAAAACGTGAGAAAACATTATATAATAATAATTATTGAAAAACAAATTAATTGTTTATCCATTTTTAGCGCACTGTATAATTCAGGCAAATATTGTCCAAACCTTTGATAACATCACATATAATCTCCAAAATATTAATTCTAAGTGTTTTACTGTTGTGGCAAAAGATTGTTCAGTTGAAAACAACTTTTTAATTTTAGCCAAAGTTGAAGGACAACAACAGCAACAATCACTTATCAGAGTCTATTTGGCTAGAAATCATAAAATTGAGTTAATTCCAAATGATTTAGGAATCAATGTTGAAGTTAATGGCAAAGAAGTGTCAGTCACTCAATCAGAACCATATGAGCAGAAAATCAAATCTGGAAACAAAGACATCGAACTCTTTTCCATTACATTCAACGGATTGTATTATAGATTAGAAGCAAATGATTTGGGGATCAGTATTAGTACCGATGGATATGGTTTGAGTGTTGGGGTTGAGCGCTACTACTCGGGCAAAGTATGCGGAATATGTGGTGATAATAACGGAGATTCCACTCATGAGTTTAGAGCTTCAAACGGAACTGTTTTCAAAACCTCTGAACCTTTTGTTGAGAGTTATGTTCTGAGAGATGAAGAATGTATGAAAACAAGTGAAGGAAATAATGAACTCAATTAATAGCTCTTTGAAAATATATGTGATATCTCTTTGTATAAGACTTTGTATTTTATTAAACATTTATTTAATACAATTTAATCTCAAACTCTTTTTGTCACAAAATTTTAAAATAAATTCATTTTTAAAAAATTAAATATATTTTTGAAAGTCATGCAAATGTTGATAACCATATTGACCGCACTTAGCACCGGCCACTTGACAGCCAAATACAATCGCATCTTTCAATTCATAGTTTAGTATCCAAAGTGCAAAAAGAGTGGCCGAAACAAATGTATCGCCCGCCCCAAGAGTATCTATTACCCCATTCTTTGGTGGAAAGGCCGGCGAATAACATGTATTTTTACTGAAATTATCTTTAGCTTTAGCACCCGTCTCAGCCCAGGGACAGACCACTAATGCCTTTGAATGAACCAACTTAGAGATACCTTCAACTGTTTGCTGACTGTTTTCATAACCAAATATTTTTGCGAAACTGCTCTCAACGAAGAATATATCGATGTCTTCATTCAACAGAACCTTTAATTCATTGCAATCTTTCTCTAATTCCAGACTTATTTTAATCTCTCGTTTGATATCATATTGTCGTATAAATGCAATCATTTTTCTTATTTGTTGAGGATTTCTCAACCCTTCGAAGTGAATTATTTTGTATTTATCTAAACTTAGTTTTGAAAACGACTCATATGTTAAAAGCGATAAATTCCTATAAAACAAGAATTAAACTCAAAATTAATTACTTTTAAAACAATTAATAATAAAATACTTATTGAAGTGGAGTATAGTTCGCGACCCGTTTTCAGCATTTATTATTACTGAAGAAGTAGGACATTGACTCCTCTCCTGTTTTATAATGTTTTCGGTTATAATTTCATTCTTTTTGAAATCTCTGATTAAATATCTATAGAAAAACAATTTAAAAATTTTAGACAAAAAATATTGAGTTAATTATCTTGTTTACTGTGAAATCATTCAAATTGTTAACTAAAGGAAAAAGAAAATTATCTCAAATATACCGAAATATTCTCATTTGTAGAAATTGTTTGAAATACAGTCTGTATTATACAAACATGTGGGTCAACACTTAATGTCAGACCCCATATCTCACTTTTAAAATTCTCATGGGATCCCTTACTCTGAGAATTCTTGGATATATTACTGAATTTACTATTAATCCAATCGATTAGATTTGAGTATAAATATTAAGTCCAATATTCTGTGCCATAACTTAATAAAAACAAGAAAAACAATCCAATCGATCAGAATTATGTCAATCAAAGGGCAAAATATTAGCAAATATTCATAAATATTATTCGGATTCTGTAGTGACTGAACCGCACTGTTCTAAGCAATAATACAAGTAGTTTAAGGACATGTTAATGTTCATGTTCAAGGTCATTTCAAACTAATCAATTGTAAATAATTATCATTATTTTGTGATTTTATGAAATACAAACTCAGCCGCAAAGTCATCAGAAATTGTACCGAAGAATTCCACTTCAAAGTCACTTAAAGACTTCCATTTGAAGAGCTGTTTCATAACAGTTCCATTATTTGCGGCATTACCTCCTCTTTGCCATTCATTAAATGTCACTCTTTTGGGTTTAATTTCAAATTATTAGACATTTATTAAAAACAAAATAATTGTAATAACCTTTGATCTGAATCTTCGATCGGAAAGTGATTGCAAACAAAGACCAAATCAAGACATGTATAGCCAACAAAAAGTATACGATTCCGTTCGCACATCCTTTCATTTAATGACAGTCATTAATGATTTCTATTTCTATGTGACTCTGATTATTGAAATCATTACTAAACTTGTTATTCACGTCAACTCAAGTAATTCGAGTAAAAAATCCAGTTTTAAACGATAATATAAGGACAGACAGTGCTGTCACTTATATAAACAGACTTATCATAAATCATATCAATTAAATTGACTTCAATTCATGTGAATGAAAATAAATTTTGTGAAAATCAAAAATGCCTTTAATTTTGGATATTTTGCAAAAATAAAAATCATCAGAAAATCTTTTAGATGGATACTTTTATTTTAATTTCTTAGAATAATAAATTTTCGGAGGATATAATTCATTTACATCCTTGTTCACCCTTCCTTATGAACATTACCCTCACTAATGCTTTGGAAAATTGGCTGATTATGGCAATGCTTTTCCTAAGAGATGGGTCAGTTTGGCTATAAATGAAAGCTTGTTTTTACTGTTAAACATTTCATCTAAATTATACAAGATGTGTAAGATATGAAATTATTCGAGAATTTAGTTGAAAATCGCGGAAATATAGTGAAAGATTGGGTGTATCTTCAAAATAGTTGAATGAATGACATGTCTTATATCTCTCATATTTGATCTGTTGTCTGAGAGGTCGACACATAATAGAGTTCTGTGGAGTGCGTCCAAGCAATCAGAATATATATCCTTTTGGATGAATACTATCTGAATGAGTGGTTCACTTCAACTATAACCGAGACTTACAATACATTCCACAGAAGAATAACTAAGATTTGGTGACTCTGAACTTCAAATCAACAAATCTTCAAATAATTCACATTAAATATCAAATGTTAAGTCAATGTTAAGGTAAGTCATCGATTATTTTATACAAAATTTATTATTTAAATAAAATTAAAATATTTATTAACTCTAAAAATCTGAGTTTTGAAAGATGAGTCAATGGCCTGGAGTATAGAATAATTAATTTCTAAATCTAAATTGTAACTTCTATTTAAATTAAGAATCATTTATATGATCATGCTAACATTAAATTAATGAACAGCAATCAGTGTTGATAAAAGGAATAATAAAAATTGATTAATTAATTTTTTATGAGAAATGAACTAAATTTGAGGCAATCTTTTCAATTAAGGGATTATCGCAAATGAGATACAAAATAATTGTTTGGGAAAAACAAAAGCAATTTTTGTCATAAATTTATGACTTGTATTGAGTTCAGTGATCCTCTCTTTTTGAATGCAAATCAGTTTATGAATAATATTTTGTCCAAAAATTACTCGAATTAAAGTAAAAATTAATTTTTGTTTAATAGAAGTTGAAAATGAAAATAACTCTTTCGCGATGGGTTTTGTTGGTCTGCGCCACAGCTATTCTTTCCGGTATTTGTACCGCTCAGGTAATATCATTTGGAATGAGAAAGTTAGCAGGATCTACAAATCAGTTTGGGCTCGACTTAATGAGGGCTATGGATAAGTCTGATGCCACGATGGCTTTCTGTCCCTTTTGCATCGGTTCATCCTTGGCTATGCTTCTAATGGGGGCACAGGGTCCCATGGAGTCATCCCTTCGACAAGCACTATACTTGTGGGGAATGCAACCACAAGAAATCAATTTAGCCTATTATGATATGATGAACCATCTGGGAGTCAACCTTCCGCACGGAGCTCGACATCGGAAGACTGGTCTTATGTCATCTTCCAGTTATTTATTGAATGACACGAATGACAGCGAAATCATATTTTTGAATAATATTTACTGTCAGAGAGACTTTGGGATTAACTATCACTACCACATTCTGCTTCAGAGGTTTTACAACACAGCCGTCCATCCCTTGGATTTTGTTCACAACGGAGAAGAAACGCGACAACACATCAATGCTATCGTTGAGATGCAAACCGGAAACAAAGTCAAAGATATATTACCGGAGCGACAATCGGCTGCCACTCATTTGCTTTTGTTGAGTGCCCTTTATTTTCAGGGAACTCTTGATATAAGTATGACCGCAACCAAAAGAACCCATAATTACATTCAAAACAATAATAATAATAATAATAATCCAAAAGTCAATAACAATCTAATGAATCAAATGAATCAAATGCAAGGATTCGACGCTTTTGGAGACGAACCCACTATTTTAGAGTCGAGACGATCTAGAATTAGACACGGAATCAATAACTATCTCAACTGCACTGCTGTTGAAATGCCTTTCAAAGGAGGAATTGTTTCATTAGTTGTAATTATGCCCCACGACTCAAATGGATTGGATTTGATGCTCACCAGAATCAGTGCTCAAATGCTGAGCGATGTTATCAGTAATTTAGACGTCAAAAGAGTATCTTTGAAAGTATGTAAAAGTTTTTAATTTTTGTTCACTTATTACAAATTCTGCTGATTTTCTGTCATATTTTAAGACATTTCCTGGAAGTTAACTAAAAATGATTTTCATTCGAATTAAATCCAAAAATCATTATAACTATGATTTGTGATTATAATCTAATCTGTCTTTAAGTAAGATTGAGCTGTATTTCAAGCATTTCTCAAAACATTTTCCTCTTATAATTGCACAGAATGAGAGTCTGAGCTGTTGATCAATGTTTATAAGAGGATTGTATCATAAATTCTTCTTCTTTTTTGAGGAATTATTGATTGTATCGCAAAAATAGAAAACAATTTCAAGAGATTAGAGTACTTTTAGTCATTATTTTAACAGAAATTCGTTATATATTTCGTAATATATTTTTTGTCAAAATATGTTTACATTAAAATCGTTTAATCACTGTTTTATGTCTCTCCAAAAGATGCCTAAATTGAGTTTTGAAAAGAGTAATCGCAACCTCTCGCGGGCCTTCGCTAATATGGGTCTCTCGGATCTGTTCAAACCTGGTTATGCAAATCTATACAGAGTAAGTGACTACAAATGGCTTCACGTCTCAGACATCCTTCACAAGACATACATCGACATCAAAGAAGTGAATCATAACAACAATCACAATATAATCGCAAATAAGAATCAGAATAAGAATAATGAAAAACAGAGCCCAGAAGTGACTTATGTTGAGTTCAACAAACCCTTCGTATATTTTATTTTGGATAATATAAGTGGACTCATACTTGTGATGGGAAAGGTTGGTCGCGAGCCCGCAAACTATAGGCTTCCCGTAGAGTAAAGTCATTAATAAGTCAATTATAATTCATTTCTATTAAAAGTTTAATCGATTTTCGTTTAAGTCTTTAAGAAATCAAACTTTGATTTAAATATATTAAATATATTCAGCACTTTGTGTATGGATTTGATATTAAATTATTATTCGAAGCACTTCTTCAGTATTATATTATATTATATTATATTAAATATAATTATATAATGAAAATCAAAAATAAAAACACTTTTGAAATGTTCGGTAAATTACGCGGAATTTCTCATATTTATTGCTTTGAACTCTTGAACCCCAAATACATTTCAATTCAATGATTGTTTTCACTCATAATAAACAAAAAGTTATTTCTAATGTCTTATTATTATTGCCATTGATTTCGGGCAGTTGTCTAAGATATTGAGTTTAAGAGTATAAACACTATTAGATTTTTAGACATTAAAACGTATTCAAGACTAAGGAAGTGTAAAAAGAGTCATTTCTTGGGTCGTTAAAAATGATCATGATAGATTATCCCTAAATTGAATTATAAAACTTTTCTATACATTAGATCAACATATCTCATTAAAGTGAGTAAAAGTTTTCGAGTTTTATAAATAATGGTTTACTTTAATTTACGTTAAAAAAAATATTGTCATTTAAGCATTTAAGCAAGATACTTTATGATACTTTATTTTGCTTTCACTAAACAAAGATTTATTTATTTCTGTCAAACTTGAACTCAATTAAAGTTAGTTCTGAAGCAATCTTTCACTAAATATATTTTTGGGCAAAAAATCATTAAATAAAAAAATTGAATTAAAGAGTCAATGAAGTCAATGATCACTACTTTTCCCTAAATTGAATAATTTCTCAAATAATTAATCATTTTTTGAGTCCATTAAAAATCAGTGAATAATTTCTATTGAAATATTTGAAGTCATTTTGAGGTCAATATATTCAATATTTTTCAAAGAATATGAAAAACAGGAATAAATTAAAGCAATTCTTGCGATTCTTTGATTGATTTGAGACAAGTTATGCCATCTTTTGGTCTTTTATTGAAAAGTAATTTAAATCTGGATTTAAATGTGAAAAATGTCTGCAAAAACTCAGGTAAATGTGATTTTAATTTTATTTTACTTAATGACTCTTTAATTGACCGCCGATTGACTCAAACATAGGTTGTCATCAGTTCTGACCTCAATGGTGAGGTTAATAGTGTTTGTGTCTGGGATTTGGTGACCGCAAACACTTTAATCACTTACAAGACGGCTGGTGTTGTCCAAAGACATTGTCTCGATTTAATCAAAGATGAAATGATAATCAGTGCCATCAAAGAGTCGCCAATAATTAATGTTTGGTCTTTTGAAAGGAAGGATCAGTTGCACCAAAAGATGATTTGTCCCAATAAAGTGACGGCTCTTAAGATGACAATTGATGGCAAGTTTTGTTTGGTTGCCATCAATACTGGTCTTTACATTTGGCAGGTATTGTCTCTTAATTGGAATCGAGTTCTTTAGACAATAACTTATTCTTATATTTGGTGTCGAAGACATCGACAGGAAATCTATTGTGTGTTTTGGAGAAACACTACCAAAAGATCACATGTATTGCCGTAACATCTGATTCCAGATATTTCGTGACCGCCGGAGACGACGGTTTAGCGATGGTTTGGTCTCTTCCTAATTGTGTTGCTTTCGATGACATCGATTCAAATGATAGTAAATATAAAGAAGCGATCCATAAGTGGTCGGATCACTCAAATGCAATAACAGACGTATATCTGGGGTTTGGAGGAATCGATACAATGTGTATGACGTCCTCTACTGACCAAACATGTCGTGTATGACATATAATGACTTCTTTTATAATATATTCACAAATCGTGTCTCGAATTATAAGTGAAAAACATTTTGTTGTCAACAGATCTATAAACTGGTTTCGGGAGCGCTTATCGTTACCATCGTTTTCGATACTCCTCTTTGGGCGGTAGTCATGGATCCGACCCAAAGCTCTCTGTTTGTTGGGGGACAGGACTCTAATATTTATGAAACAAAATTATGTAAAAGACCTTCAAATACAACACAAAAACAAATTAAACCCAAATTTGTTGGACACCAGTAATGACTCAAAATTATTAATAAATTTAAAAAACTAATGATTTTAACACTTTTTTTAGGTCTGCTGTCACTTGTCTTTCCATATCTATCGATGGATTAGCATTAATTTCGGGATCTAATGACAATACAATTAAGATTTGGCACATTATTAGTAAGCAATGTATGCGAACCATCAATAATAGAGGTATTTTTCGCACTATTCTGTGCTTTAAGTCAATAGTAATAAGAATTTAATCCCGAAAATTAGGTCCAGTATCTAATCTAATGGTCATTCCCTACCCTTCGAGTTTGTTTTTGAGTGAAAAGCCTAATGTTGTGATAAAACCGTTTAAAAGGACATTAATGTCTCAAATATTTGATCCGCAAAACGAATATATAATTGAAGTGAAGAATAAAAAGCATTTAATGAAGAGCTTATCTTTTATGCCAAATCTCGATCTTAATGTTATTCATGTGAGTTATGACTCGATATTACTCTAAATTGAATCACATTTTAAGCTTTAATTAAATTTTATTTACATTTTATTACAGAATTCAGAATTTGATTCAAATGTTAACGAAACGCAAAAAATGAGGAAAGAATTAAATGAATTGAAAGAAATTAATTCAAAATTATATAACTATTCGGTCGACGCTGTATTCAAATCGATACCATAATCGCACAGTTTATGCAAAGCCATAGAGTTGTGGTCATTCATGCGATTATGCGATTCATATATAACTGGAATATTGAGTTCATTCACTCATTAGTATTGAAGTCAAAAGTCATCACAAGTTATGTTAAACTCGAGTTACGTTCTGAGGGTTACTCTGATATCCATTGGTTGACGACTCGGGTCTTACTTTCAATTTGTTGTATCTGTTTATAAATAATTAATAAATAAATTGCGATAAACAATAAAATAAAAGGTTGTGCTCACGAAACGTATGCAATCACTGCCACTATAATGAAGCAAATGAATCCGATTGCGGTCAGGGCAGCGATTAGGCCTACTTTCCAGAAGGGCATCCCTTCGCTCAGATCGGGTGTATTTTCGTCTGTGGGCTTACAAATAGATCTTCCGCTGCAGTCATTAATCAAAGGGAAGGGATCGCACCAAAAGTTTGTGCTTTCGAAAGGAGTTAAAACACATTTTGAATTCTGAATGCTTTCACTTAACGACTGTTTTTCCAAATATTGTTTAAATACTTCAATATTTTTATCGGTTCTCTCATTAGATCTGTTTTCAAGTGTCAAACTATGAGCACTTCTTTTGCCTCTCTGTCCACAATCAACTTCTCCCGAACCATAACATATGAGGTCATAGTTTTTGCACTGAATTTGTTTATCGAAAACACATTTTTCTAATTCTTCACTCAAACCTATATTTGAATCGATATTACTGTCAGTCAAGGCTTCGATCGCAGACACCGTTGAGCTTAAAATAGGCGACTCATGCAAAGTGTCGGTCACTTCTGTTATTGACTTTGAATTTGATGATTCTGTAGGTTCTGTCTGATTAGTTATGTTTTCAGTAATATTGAGCGTAAGAGTTGTGTCGTTAATAGAGTTAATACTCAATAGAGTCGTCAAATTCAGTGATAATTCATTTTCAGTACTATTCCTGTAATCGAGTGTTTCGTCAATGATTGGCACCAATGAGTCATTTGTGGTGACATTTGAGTTAAACAAAGGCGTAGTTATCTCTGTCTCGTTATTAAACATTAATGAAGTTTGATTTGATGTCGAATTAGACTCATGTGTACTGTTTTTCTGATTAATTGTCGCATTTGTGGCAACTCTGGGATCGATTATCAAAGTGGTCACTTCTATTTCAAAGACATCGTCGATAGCCCTCTGGGTCTCACTTTCTTCGATATCTTTCTTAACCACTTTTTCGACAACTTTAACAGGTTTTGTGGTTGTGCTTAGACTTTGCTTTTCTTTCTTCAGATTTTTATTTCCTTTTGATAATAGTTTTTAGAGAATATTCTTAACTTTGTTTTTGAGTTATATTTACCCAAAACTTGATTTCTTTTAGAAGTCGACTGACTTTCAGTGACTAAAAAAATATTTAAAAGCATTGAATAGAAAAATAGGACAAAAGTTTTTTCCTACAATTAAAGTCTAATTCAATAGTAATTTGGGAGAAAATCATTTAAATTTGATTACCTGAGATGTGGTGAAAGAGGTTAATCGAGACCATCAACAATAATACCCAAATTGAAAAGCTGTGAATCTTTAAGCAAATCATCTTTAAATTACTTCTTTTCCCACAATTAAAAATTTTACAAACAATTCTCCATATTTTCAAATTTCAAATTAAACTCAAACTTAATTCTAAACAATCAATTATGGGTCACATATGGAAACGATTAATTCAGCAAATAACCATGATTTATGATAACTTAGCACATAATAAAAGTATTTCAAACTATTCAATACACAATTATTCTATAGTTTAAAATTGAATTTATTTCAAATTCTTTGTTTTAAAAACTTTTAAACTTTCACTGTTTTAAAAGTCTGCAGAGTTTTGATGACATTGACATTTAACTCAATAAACTTGCACTCAATTCAACTTTGAGGGTATTATTGACGAAAAATAGAGGATTTCCGGCGCTCTATATTGTTTCGAGAGAGACGAGAATCCAAAGTGAATGAGAAGCGTATGCTGTGCTGATCGCAGGTGCACTTTCACCTGGTTTGCGATGTAACCATGGAGAACGTTTTGGACGAATGTGACAATAATTTATATGTTTTAAACCATACTTTCAAACGATTTGTTCTCTTTATTGCTATCTATTAATACAACGCCTAAACAAACGATGACTTGTTATGGATTGTATGGATTCGGTTGAGTCTGTCCTCAACAATATTGACATTTCATAGATGGTATGAATGGTGGGCTCAGTCTTCTCCAACTCTTAATTAGAAGATTAAGTCTTTTGATAATATGTTATATAACTGAGTATTAACCTCACACCTAATCATCACAACTATTATTCCACTCATTATTCTATAATTAACCCCTTTTTCAGTCGAATATCTATTAATTGTTTATTGGATTCATTTCTCTTATGGTTTGATTGAAAAAAAGAAATTCCATTAAGACTGTAATCAATCAAAATAATTATTTTGACTTTTCTTTTAATAATTTTCACTTCAATCACTTCAAGTAATTAAAGGGAATTGTTTTGAAACATTGATTTCTAAATATTCAGTGAAATACTGATTCATTTTGACAAAAATCCATTTGAATTCCCACTCATACTCCGGATTATAGCAAACATTTAAGTCAAATATAAAATTACATAATTCGAGACTTTTTATGAGTTACTCCATTCAGACATTAGTTATTCAGATAATCCATTAAATATTAACAGAAAAAGTATTGCATTTTTATTATATTCGGGTCATATAATGTTCGTTATATTCTGATCCAATTCGTTCACTAGAATTAAATTATCTTTTTTCCCAATGATTTATATCTCAAACTTTTCGCTCTATTAATATCTAAATTCTGGATCTTTTAAATCTGATTTAAAGAAGTGTCGATTTAAAGATAAGAGAAAACAATTTATTGTTACTAATAATGGACTAAATGTTATGATTTCCAATGTTTTCTAACCCCTATCGCAGTCGTTATCTTATATTTAGAGGAAAACAACAATAAATTTGTTAAAAAATTCTAAAAATAATCAAAACTTATATTAAAGTCAATTTCAAACACACGTCTAAATAAACATTAAACTCCTGGGAAGAGGAAAGGGATTCTCCCTTAGGAGAACAATCTGTTTTACTCGTTTGAATTATTAAACTTATTTTGGAAACAAATCCTTAGACATCCCCTTATTTTATCAGATGGATGGATCACTTAAATTGATCAAACAAGTTCTTATATCCATCTATTTTGAACTTCAAATTATTTAATGACATTCAAAAGAGTCGATGTTTTGCAAACTTTTTTGTGTTTATTTCGTTGAATAAAATAATTTGTATACAAAACGTGGAATAAATTATTTGTTTGTTTTAATACATTCATTGTATTAATAAATAATAGGATTGAAGAGAATATTACGAGAATTTTATTTCAAAACTCATTCACTTATTTTGATTGCTTTCAGAGAACTCATTAGATTTGTTTCGAAATCTGAGTCAAAACTAAATCAAAATCAATTGAATTTCATTAATAAATTGAATGACAATCAATAGACGATTCGCTCATTATATTAATTACCAATTCTTGTCAAGAAAACACAACAAAGTAAATTGATCATATAGTTGTGCACTTTCAATCAGAGCGTTTATTAATATTAATTATGATATATCTAAATTGTTTTGCAATAAATTATCAAGATACATATAGGCTTATGAAAACGAATTTCATTTGATATAAAATTCTTCCGGTAGTAAATATGACAAATATTTTCTATTAACCATGCTCATATATTCTGCATTTATTCATTTTTAATTCTTTTTCTATTGTATTTTATGTATGATGAATATGTATGCAGGCATAATTAGTTTTATGAATTGTCCTCAATTGGAAATGTAGTAAATGTCAGATCAAATCATAAATCAAAAATCATTTGAATTGAATTCAATTACCAAAAGTTTTATACACAAAATTTTTTTTTTAAAAACTATAAAAATCTAATTCAATGTTAAATGAAATATAAATTAGTTTTTATTTTAAAAAATTTTAAAATTAATTGCAAGATATGAATGAGTAGGAGTAGTATTAACGGCACTTCATCTCCGTATTGTTTCTATTATGAAAAACACCTCTGATTTGAATTCATTGAATCAATTCATGCGAAGGAGTTATTACTGTATTTGACATCACATTCGACTTCATTTGTTTTATTACATAAAACTGATTGTAATATACTTGAAAAGAAAGACACCAAGATAAAACAACAACATCTTCAAATATACTTCTTATGAAATACAATAAAAGCATTCAATTCAATAATTCAATAATGTGTTCACAATCAAAAAGTGTTTCATCTTTCACATTCTTAAAATGCATTAAATGCACCAGAATTGAGTATATTTCTTAAAACTTGGAATAAATATGTCTAATATTATATGAAAATGAAATTATACTATAATAGGCCCTATACTTTAGGATAGAGGGTATTTGGTATATGAAGCGATGAATAAAGAATTGGTGATTAAATTAAATATTTTAAAATTAAAAGTCGAATTTTTACAAGAATCTATAGATTAAGGTGAAATAGTTATTAGGGATCTTGATCATCTTTGTGTAACCTTTACATAAGTTTTGGTCTTATTTTTGTACGGAATTAGTATTGGATACAAATAGTCGTACGACTAGTTTTCGCCCAAAGTGTGTGAGTAGTGCTGTGTTTGTGTTCTGAGACTCGGCATTTGAAACACAGCTCCGGGCTCTCAGAAGAGCACCAATACTTTCAAACAGAATATCTCCTCAAATGATAGAAAATCTGAATCCAAAACAAATCACTTGGATTTGAAGTGATTCAAAAAATCTTTTCAAATATGAAATAATTGAACGAATTTTGGATAATCTTTTAATTATTAATTTATGTAATTATCTATGATTTCGGTGAAAAATGGTTGTGCTCTCTAAACAAGTCTATAAATCGAATCGATTTAAAAGTGAATTTTCGGCAAAAAGTCATTTATTTATTTGTTTTTTGCAAATACTCTTCAGTTTAACTCTTTGTGCGATTGTTTCTTGTCTTCCCTCAGAAGAGTTGAAAATCGATCGCAATAGAGCCAGAGGTAAGTCAGTTCCAGACTCTCTCTCTCTC
>JAQIXD010000280.1:0-31573 GCA_034699985.1 Minunthozetes semirufus
CAGGTTCAATTATTATTATTTCCTTTTAATTTTTATGTAAATTACGATATTATATGCAAGGATAGAAATGTGATTCTAATTCTCTCAAATTAATTAAATTTACAAATATTTTAGATCTAGTCAAAATTTTAAAAAGTATTCTGGCATCTTTATAACTGAATTTTATTATATTTGTCTAACTCCATGAGAGTGATGTTAACGTTAATCGATTATTCCTAAAGAACAACAATTTGTTCTTCAAATTGATTGGCTTTCAATTGATCTCTTTCTTTTCTTATCTATAAGAAAATAAAAATAAGTGATTTTAGCCATTCTATAAAACGGAACTTAAGTATTAGATTATTTTGAAAAATCTGTCTTCACACAGGTTCAATTATTATTATTTCCTTTTAATTTTTATGTAAATTACGATATTATATGCAAGGATAGAAATGTGATTCTTATTCTCTCAAATTAATTGTTTCAAATCTTGTCATAAAAGCTTAAAATTATTCTGGCATCTTTATAAATGAATTTTATTATCTTTGTCTAACTTCATGGCAGTTATATAAGCGTTAATGAATTATTCCAAATGAACAGTAATTTGTTCTTTCATTGCTCTGTTATTTCTTATCCATCACGAACTGAAAAATATGAATTTACCATTTACATAAAATTCCTTTTAAGTTTTAGATTATTTTGATAAATCTGTCTTCACAGAGGTCTTAATTGTTATTAATTTACATTAATTTTTATGTAAATTACGATATTATATGCGGGGCTACATTAGTGATTCTTATTCTATCAAATTAATTATTTCAAATATTTAAAATCTTGTCAACTCTTCATTTTTCGCCATTTTGTCCGCCATTGCTGATTTTTTTCTTGTGGGTTGGTCGATTTTTTACGACGATAACGAAGTTTAGGAGTATATAATCTCCTCGTTACTGATCGTGAATGATCTATTCTTTCCAACGGTAGATAAATGGGAGAGAGCAATGCTAATCCTATGGTGAGAGGTATAAATAATCCATCGTTTCTAATGGTAGATAGATGGGAGGAAGCAATTGTATTCTTATATAGACTGGGCTAAATGACATATACTTTTCAATGGTAGATAGATGGGAGGGAGTAATGTTAATCCTATGCTATGCTATTCCTATAGTAAATAGATAGGAAAGGGCTATTCTTTTCTTATTAAGGGGGCTTATTATGCTTTTTATTATGAAAAATGAATGAAAGGGCAAAGCATTGACTATTTTAAATAGTCTATTTAGCAATTAATATTTCTATGAAGGATTGGTAAGTGTCATTTGATAAGTTAGGCATACATTCTATAGGGATCATTTTAATTAATAATAGGGTTTGATTCTTAATCATTCTAGATTTAATTTGAAAAATTGAGAATTTAATTTTAAAATCCTATAAAAAGAGATTCATATATTATCTATTCCTTAAATTATTTTAAAATTATATTATCCTAAAATTCCTAATCAAAGTTGAATTTCATTGAACTCAAGATAGATATCAACACAAATATTTCGAAGACAAACGAA
This sequence comes from Minunthozetes semirufus, assembly GCA_034699985.1. Classification (NCBI taxonomy): domain Eukaryota; kingdom Metazoa; phylum Arthropoda; class Arachnida; order Sarcoptiformes; family Punctoribatidae; genus Minunthozetes; species Minunthozetes semirufus. The sequence goes on from JAQIXD010000280.1 coordinate 1,536, forward strand.
AGACATTAAACTTTAAGTGATTTTCAAAACTAAATGCTTTAAAGTTTTTTCATTTCTTATATAATTGAAGTAAAAATTGGGAACAAATTGTGATTAAAATGTTTGTGATTTAAGCCAAGAAACTAATCCTCATATTTTAGATACTGTATGACTCTCTTTGGGTCTGAAAGTGAGTCAATATTTGTATTTGTATTTGTATTTAGCGCTCAAACCTTTTGGCGGACTTTTGTTGTCATAACGACTGCGTATTTGAGTCGTTTCGTCGACAGTTTGTTGTGAAGTCACGTGAGAGTCGACCGAATCCCTCGAAAACAATGACTCAATCGGCTAATAATCGATGGATTTTCGACTTAAATCGACTTCAAAGCAGTCCATCGAAGAGGGACGGCATAGGGGAACACGAAGAGCTCCTCTTAAGACAAAAGGGGACTCAACTGATCAAAGAGATGTCATCACAGCTCAAACTGTGAGTACAAAATCGCCTCAATTTAGTGGTCCTCCAAAATAACACGTGTTTTGAAAAACGACAACAAAATTGTGGTTAAAATTGATTTTAATTATTGTTTTAATCCGTTTTAATAGTCGTCCCATTTGTACGAATACCGCAATCGTCTATTTTCACCGCTTCTTCGCTTTGAGATCATTCAAGAGATTTGATGTAAACGTAAGTGAATTACCACAACATTGAGTCATCTTTTAATCGTTTCAAACGTTTTTAATTTGTTTTTGTCTTTAATTTCAATTAATTTACAAATATTTTGTGTCTTTTGTTCGCAATTAATGGCATTCAAAGCATTAATATTTGTTTTTGAGCCTAAATTTGGGTTATTTTATATTTGAATTCATTTCATAACAAAATGTTATGAATTCCCCATTAATTGCATTAATCTATTGAATGACTCATCGATTGCTTTGTTTTTTTGTTTAACTCTTATTTCTAATGAACTGTTTTTGTGGTATTACAGCAAATATCGGTCTGTTCTCTGTTTTTATCGGCAAAATTCGAAGAACAGCCCATTTTTAAAGAACATATCATCAAATTGTGTTATCACTGCAGACACAAACAACTCACTGATGAGGTATTCCTTCAGAAATGGTCTTTAGATCTATTTTTTCGATCTTTAATTGGTTTTTGTTATTCAAAAAAGTTATACAAAAAAGAATCGGAAAAACTGGTGGAAAACGAGAACGAAATGCTTCTGACCTTTGGGTTCGACCTTCAGGTCATTCATTTTCAGACAGTGATCTGCGAAGAATCCAAACCAAATGTGATATCAAAAGACATTCAGCGAAACGCATATCTGATTGCGGGCGACCTCCTCAGGCTGACCACCATTTGCCTTCAATACCCTCCAAAGACTGCGGCCTGTATTTGCATATACCTCTCCTCCACTATTCTATCACTTCCGGTAAAAACTGTTTGAAATCAGAGTTAAAGTTAAACACAATTTCAAACCAATGTTCAGATAACCGCCAATTGGTGTCAGACTATAGACCCGGAGCTAAAGCTATCGGATGTCGAGAGAGAGGCCAATAAGTTCGTCCAATTCGTGAATAAGTCGCGACTTTCTGCCGAAGAGCCATCGAAAAAGAGGAAGATATGCGAATCATCGAGTCCTGAGAGCGCATATTCGAGTGGTTCGGGAGAGTCTCCCCAATTCGAGGAGCGGCCGGTAATTCAAAAACATATTTCAATTGATTTCTTCAATTATTTGTATGTTTTTGTCGTTTTTGGTCAAAACAGAACTCAAACCTCATTTCAAGCGATAGTAAAACAAATCGAAAAACTAATCACTCTTTCGTTCAAATCATCGAAAATATAAATAAACGCATTCGAAACGAAAAGAGCTCCTCTTCTTCGTCTTCTACTTCTTCTCCTTCTTTAGGTATATCTTCAGTTAAATGTAAACCGAAGACCAATTTATTAACTAATTCTCATAATTCGATAAAAACCAAAGCATTGACTCAAAAGAGTTCTCAAATTACTGTCAAAAGAGAAACCATTTGTGAAACGAATTCTAATAACAATAGAAAGTATCAGAAAGTGGTTAAACTCAACGCCGATGTCTCTCGAGTAGTGACACAACAGACCAAAAGTACAGCTCAAGTGGTGGCCAACTCGGCCTCAAAGACAGCCACTCATGTGAACAGTTCCTCAACAGTCAAACAGTGCTCCCAAACGAAGGCCGCACATAACGGGAGTTCCTTTTATAAGAAAAACTTCAGTAAACTGAACCTTAAGATCACTATAACTAACAGCGACTCGAATACAACGGATTCGAGCAAAAGAAAAGTCGAACCAATACTCCAGAAGTCGACATCAGTGGTGAAGATCGAGAGTTAAGTCAAAGTATTAGTAATTACGAGAATTAAGACAATTGTCTCAAACAATCAGTGCATCAAAAAAAACGAGTTAAACAAAAAAATCTTCAAATCATTTATTCTTTGATTACATTTCGTCTTAATTAACAGTTAATTGAACTTAACTTTGAAAATATCTACTCTTTGTTCTTCAACTTATAATCTATTCCTCCCTTTCTTTCAAATAATATTGATTTAGATATAAATGTTTTCCCAGAAAATGCTTTTTATTATTAAATCTCTGAAAGAATTACTTTTTTGTGATAAAAGAAATGTTTTTTAAATTAATGTTCACTTAATTTGTATAAACGATAGGATTAATGATTGAATTAATTGCAATAACTTTCATAAAAAACACAATAAATACTGTTTTATATTACATTAAATCGAATTTCTATACATTCGGCGGTCTTATGGATGAGTGGTTCAGATGTTGGTCTTCAATGTCTTTGCTTTCCATAACTGACACAACAGTCGAGCCGTGATTTTTCGCGAACGCATTGTCTGTACGTCACTGACAGCCAAAAGGAACTCAACAGACATGGATTCGGGCATTGTTTTGATGAGACATCCGATCAAATTCATTGGCATTAATTGCAATATTCTGTGAGAATCGTCTTTAACGCAAAGAATCAATTGTTCCAAAAACAGGATCGGAATCAAAGTCCTGTGACTTATGGTAGAGTCGGCGGCTATTAATGTCAACAGTCGGAGCAAATCGACGATCGCTTTATAGATGGGTTCGTTCAACAGTTGGAGTCGACTCTTCTGGTCGTTATCACCGGTCGGCCGCTCGAATGAAAACGGAGTGTTGTCTAACAGATCGGACTCAGACTCAGCGCGCATTGCTTTTTGAGGTCGATTTGGACCGGAATTAGTCTTAAAGTCGATGTCCATCGGCTCACAATCAGCAGTCATTTCCTGATAGTAATGCCGTTTCCGACCCAACCTTTTTGGTTGTCGTGATTTGCGTCCGGACTCTACTTCAGTCAACGCGTCGTAAATCGTCATAACTGTCAGTCGTATTAATGCGGAGGCCTTCGGCTCTGATAGGAATTCCTGTTTCTTCTCATTGAGTAAATAACTGGGAATTATATGAGTGATGAGCGCCAGAGCGCACTGTTCTATATCCATATGAAACAAACCAAACACCAAATCAATGGCTCGATTCAGGTCTGAAGAGTTGTCGAATTTGAGTACTTCTCTGATGAGAGTATCGGTGAACCATTGCGGGCCTCCAATGCATAGGAAAGTGTCCATATTGTAGATAGTCTTGAGGTCGAGCCACGAGCGCTCGTGAGCGCCCGTAAAACTTGTTTCCATGAGTTCCCAAAGGGGTGTCTTAACAGTCAGTCCATTAGAATGAGTAGAAATCGTTGATTTGCTTTTGGACTGTTGTCGCGGATGTAAGTCATTAAACATTTTCTTAATAATGTTCGCCATTAGTGTCGACCTCTCCTTATAGTAAGTGTTCGACTGTTCATTGATAGGACTGTTCCCCAAATCAGAGTTGCCTTCATTGGCGAGGGGTGTAGTGAACTGTTGCAACATATTCATGGGTTTGAGCCGTTCCTTCTGGTGTAGAATATTGATGTAAGAGCACAACCAGGCGCTGATCACCACTGGAAGGGAACACATCTTACTCTTGACGTTGTCGAGGATCACTTTAACGCTGTCTGTAGTGATGGCGTCGTATTCCCACGCAATCAGAATCTCTTTGATAGCTTGCGGGGCATTAATGCACACCTATTAGGGCACAGAATAACAAAAATTAGGTCTAAATTGGATGAATGAAAGGGGTATACCCTATACCTCATGCCATTTGACGAGACTCGTCCGGAACTCTCCTTCAGGTGAAGTGAATTGAGTCAAAAGGATTTCCATTTTGTTTGGGTCGCAGTTAGCGAGCAATGCGTTCGGACACTTATACCGTCCCCCTTCGGTCAGGTTCTGTGAACACCAGGTGGCGAAGAATGAGTCTTTTGTCTCAGCATTCATTGTTATGATGTCTGTTCCGTAATGCTGTGCTATTGTGCACAGAATCAAAAATGTTATATCAAAGAGTAGAGCTCTGGTCTGTGCCGCCCGACCGCCCTCTCCAGTGGCCTGTTTGTTGAATTCGTTAAATTCGATGAGTTTTGTGGTAAAACTCAAGAGCTTTCCAGTGGCGGCGGCGGCGCAGAGGATCAGCTCAAAGCTCTTCTGCATGTGACACAACACCCCTAACAACGCCTCTTGATTTTTACTGTAATCCGAGTCCAATGTCTTCAGAATACTGGTCACAGTTGGCTCTGCTCTCAATATAAGTAGAGGACCGGTCTGTGTTGATGACTGCTGGTCAGTGCGCGGGAGGTTCCGATACGATTGTGTCTCACTCTTGCGTTTAGCCATAATCTTCTCTACCTTTGCATTAGTGATGAGCTCTGCTTTGCATAACTCATTCAGAAGACACTGAAGACAATCGCAGTTTGATTTGCTGTCCGTTAAGTCAAGAAGTGGTGAATAAGTCAACAGTTTTTCTAAACCGGACTCCAATTCATTGGAATCGTTGGATGTCTTGAAACCTGATTTCTGAGAGTTAAGTGAATTAAGTTTAGCGAAGAGTTGCGGAACTTTCAGGAAGAGGAACGCCGCCCACGAATTCAGGTATGAGTTGTGTTTGGGATCTTCGATGGAACCGCTGGCGTCAACCAGTCCTACCAAACAGGACCGGATTATCTCGCAGTAGAGGTCCGATAGAGGAATGTCATTGAATTTGGCGATCATTAGGACCTGAGAGACACAGACCTGTATATCAGAGGCCGGGTTTAAGACGGCGTCAAAGGCTATGATTGTATTCAAAGACGCATAAGTTGTAGGTTTAGATGACTTGAAGTCTGAAGAAGTGGTCAATTGTTTGGAAGCGATTATCGCTGAATTGCATTCAAGACTTTCGACGCAATGTTTGAAATTAATTATCGAATCAATTGTCTGATAATAAAGACATGTATTAAGACTTTGGAATAAGAGTTAGGATTGGAATACCTCTCGATTTGGAAGAAGATTATAAGCGATGGAAAGTTTGCTCTCATTTTCGGTTTGGATTTGAATGAATTGAGTGAACGTCTGATTGTCTTCAAGTTTTCCCACATAAAGAAGTGCTTTCAAAAAAGGGGAGGAAGTGATGAAAGACAGAAATTCGGCCGACTTTTCGATTAATGATATGAAAAGAGTGGCGTCCGATGAATGCAAAGACTGGAAGTTCTGTTGGTTTTGACCAGAATTTGAGGGAAGTTTGGATTCTTGGAGTTTAGTCAGGGATTGGTTGAGGGCTGAGTGAAGCCACAAAACTATAGACATCACAGCTTTGCACAGACCTATGCATTCCTCTTCATTGCCGTGACATGAGATCCGGTCCTTATATTTGAGGATAAATTCGAGCAAAAACTGAATGCATTGCGGTTTAGACCAGTCCTGGTATTTGGCCACTGAAGACAACACCGATCCGTACGACACTATCTGACAACTTATGCAATGATTCAAATAAGACATAAATAGATGGTTAGGTGTGGGACCGATGAGCGCCTGTTCCAGAATACAATCCGCCAAATCATAGACATCACCCGACACTCCTCTCGGGAGGACTCGCTTTATGTTTATTCCCCACAAGACTTCAGTCCATCGCTCTCTCCATCCCTTCAAAAGCAAAGACTTAATGAGTGATGTCTTTGATGTCAGCAACTGTTCCATTATTGACAGCTCTTTAAAGTCTTCGGTATTGTCTTCAATCAGTTCATGAAATGTGTCAAACAATAGCAATAAATCGACGTTTTGGCACTTTTTCACACAAAATAGTGTTGTATTCAAACCATTACTGCGTTTAGAATAGTCTTTAGTTATCTGTGAATACAAACGTTATTTGTGTTACAAAACAGTATTCAATTGATTTCCTCTTCCTTTTCATACCATTAAAGACACGCGAAATACACAATATTTTGAGTGATGTCTGAAACCGCACCAAAAAAGAAGGCCGCGAAGGCAGCACCCGCTGCACCACCAGCTGCCGAACCCGTCAAGAAAGTGAAGAAATCGAGCCGAAGAGGAAAGTTCAATACAGCGACTCCCGGAAGGTATGGACAGACCTTTTGACCACTTGTTTTGTTTTCAATGTTTTACTAATTGACTGCCATTTGATTACAGGCTTTACGTGAAGGCCGTCTTCACCGGTTATAAGCGATCGCTTCGCAATCAACGGGAAAACACTTCACTTCTTCGTCTGGAAGGCGTCAACAATAGAACCGAAACCGACTTTTATTTGGGAAAACGTGTCGCCTATGTTTACAAAGCAAAGAGGTATTGATTATCACTCAATTAGTTCCAATTCAGGACTGATTTCAATCTCAATTTGACAGCAAAAGCCGTATTCCTCGACGGGAAGGAAAGACAAGTAGACTGCGAGTGATTTGGGGTAAAGTGACGCGACCTCACGGAAACTCTGGTGCCGTTCGGGCGAAGTTTGCCCGAAATCTGCCCGCAATTGCTATCGGAAGACGAGTCAGAGTAATGTTATATCCGTCGAGAATATGAAGAGTTTTGTAATTCAAACGATTTTTGGTTTAATTTCGAAATAAACTAATAATTAAAACAAAACAAAGCATTTGTTCTCATTCTTCGGGAGTAGACATGATTTATATAACTATTGAATAAATTAGAGAATAATTTGATTAAAAGACTATAAGACGGGATGTTTTAGAGCCTCCAAAGCATTGTCTCTGAATAACAAGAAGTGGGCCTGAATTCTGGCCATTGATATGGGTTTGGGATCAGTCCTGACGTGTGTTAAGAACTTTTCAGTCAATTCACTGTCTTTTGGGTAAAACCTATTGAATGCTCTTCTGATTTGGTTATCACTTGCGTTATCGATAAGCACTTTGAGGTCAACCCTTCCCGGACGGGTCAGCGCACTGTCTAACACTCCGATGTGGTTTGTGGTCATCATAACAATACGGGCGTCACTACTGACCACTCCATCCAAAGCATTCAAAAGACCAGAATAAGTGACTCGACTCAGCCCTTCATATCGTTGCGCTTCCAAAGCGCTCGGAATTCGTGAGACAACCGCTGCGTCGATGTCTTCCAATAAAATTAAGGCATCCTTTGGAGCGGTATTTAACAGTTGGATGAGTCTGTCGTCAGTGAGTGAGAGGTCGGCCACATTCAGCACACATATTGAGTAATGCAAAAGACCGGCCAAAGAGAAGATGAACGAAGACTTTCCAGTTCCGGGCGGACCATAAAATAGATATCCCCTTCTGTAGGGAATACCCCTCTCGTGATACCATTTTGATGAAGTGATGAAGTTGTATAAGTCGTTTGTAACCATTTCCGCGACCCCGTCGTCGAGTATTACCGATTCAATGGGTCTTTTGGGCCTCAAATGACCGAAAGGCCGCCACTCGTGACCGTAGGCTATATAAGTGGCCGTTTTGTCAGCACTTTCTGCGAGTGCCTCATCTTTTGCCTCATCAAAGATACCGAAGAATATATTCTTATCCCTTCCCAGAGTAGTCAAAGTGACCAATTCGTAGGGAACTCCCGCTAATGCGTCCATTTGTTCTCTACGGCGCTCACACTTGAATATGCGGTTATTGTAGCGGAAGAAGTGAATTCCCGGCGCCGGTACAAAACCGAATCGGGAGCTGATCTTTCCGGCCTCGTCTTCGATGAAATCAGTGCTGACGGCCACGTGCTGTGCGTGTCGTGACTGACGTGAAATCCAGGCCAACAGCCAGTGAAAGCTTTTGTCTTTGCTGTTGACCTCACAGGTAGTCATAGCGTAGCGTTGAAAGCCGTGAACCGAAAGCATGAAACTTTTACGAAGAAGGGCTAAACCGGCGGTCACTCCGACGAGTCCGAAACCGGCGCCAAAATAGGGGTTCGTCTGAAGTGATGCAAACAATTCACTGAAACCCATTGAAAGACATGTGATTTCTGTTTATGTTTTCATTCATTCAAACTTTGAGTCAACTTTTGTGAGACTCTTCACAGACAACGTTAACAACAACTTCTTTAGTAACTCTAACCTCGAATCGATTGAATCGATTCCTAAGAATAATTCATTATTTGATACAAACTTTGGTACTCTTGGGTACTACTCTTTGCAGGAACAAAGTCTGAAAGCATTGAAAACATTGATTTCGTTATGAAATAGACATAAACTTTATTGAAAAACAATTTTAATTAAAATCTCTTTTTTTGTGAATAAATAAAAGGCATTTGATTTGATTTCTGTCGAGTAAGGAAGCGCTCATTCAGTGGTCATACTTTTTGGGCTGTTTTTTGATCCAATCTTCGATTTTCTTAACAATCGATTCCGGAATTTCCTCAGAATCGGGTCTTTTCGGAGGCGGTCCAGCTTTCTTTGCGGCGCCTTTGTATATGTGCTCGTAATCGGAGGGAGCGATCAAAGCTGTCGGTGCATCTGATGGGATCCGTTTAGGGTTTTTGCTGCCACCGCCGCCACCTTTGCCTCCTTTGTAAATGTGTTCGTAATCGGAGGGAGCGATCAAAGCTGTCGGTGCATCCGATGGGATCCGTTTAGGGTTTTTGCTGCCACCGCCACCGCCGCCACCTTTGCCTCCTTTGTAAATGTGTTCGTAATCTGATGGCGCGATGAGTGCTGTCGGAGCATCTGATGGGATTCGTTTAGGGTTTTTGCTGCCACCGCCGCCACCTTTTGCACCTCCTTTGTAGATGTGTTCATAATCTGATGGCGCGATGAGTGCTGTCGGGGCATCAGATGGGATCCGTTTAGGGTTTTTGCCTCCTTTACCGCCACCACTGAGACCACCTTTGGCTCCTTTGTAGATGTGTTCATAATCTGATGGCGCGATCAGAGCTGTCGGTGCGTCCGAAGGTATTCTTTTCACAATCTTTTTGGGCATTACTTCAAATCAATGGTCACTTCCAATGGACAGAGTTTTAAGAGATTTTCAGTTAATCAAAGATTTGACAGTTTTGAGAGTTTAACCGATTTTTAAATAATTGAATTTTAAAAAATGATTCCAACAATCGATAAAAGTATGTCAAAGATCGCGAGTGATTTGATGAATGAAATATCGATTCAATTGATTTTAAGTCTATTTTTAACTCCACTTCAAATCAAATTTTGTCTAAAACTTCGAAGAATTGTATCTTCAGTAAAATGTTTGGTCTCTTCGACAGAATGAACAATATTTTTGAAAAACTCTTTATATTATTGATTATAAGTCTGTTATTCGAAGTGATCCAAAACCAAGAGCCGGATATCGAAACTGAGCCACAAATTACTACTCGAAGGTCGAGAAGACGGACCAAAACTCCTCCACCGATCCAAAGTGTTGAAGAGCGCAACCCTGAAGCAGATATGACTCTCGTAATGGTTATTGTGATAATTGTTTTGGTGGCAATCATTGCGATAGCGATCGCTATTCTCGTATACTTTAAGGTCAAAAGTAAGGAAACACTGGTTTTGTGTAACTCTTTATTAAGTTTGTCTTCACTTCACAGATACTGAAGAACCAGATTCGGCCGAAAAGGCAAACAAACCTCAAAGCAGTGCCTCTAAAGACACGGATACTGCCACTCGAGTCTCATCCATCGAGACTATTGACTCAACTACAGGGGCTGTCGTCACAGAAAAGTCTATTTCTCGAAAGAATTGATTGATTGAACGGAAACTCAATTTTGATTTCTATCTATATTTCAATTTTATTCCGATTTTTGTATTAAAACTTAAAACAAATTTTCAAATAAAATGATTAATAGATTAATAGATCAGTTTATAATTGATTGATGTGACCGCTGAACAAAACCATTCCATTCCTGTTATTCCTAATGAAGAACATGAATGGATGATCCACTTTGAAGGTCTTCCTAACGGGCATTGCTTTGATAATAACCACTACTCCAGTAGCGGCAGCAGCTTCTGTGCCCTCTTCTGTGACTTCGATATAGGCCTTGTGCTGAACATTTGAAACTTTGAGGTCTGTTTTGCCATCAATTGCTGACAAATCTGCGTTATCTGTGAAGACTGTCTTCATTCCCATTGACATAAACTTATCTTTCAATGAGTAAGAAGTTTCGACTTTGAATTTAGGAATCGATACCACGACTTCTTTTTCTTCTCTCAAAGAACTAATACTTTTGTCAATAATTGAGAAGTCATTCAATACTGTCTTCACTTTCTTAAGTCCTTGTCTTTGATTCGGTAAAACAATGTAAAGACTGATATCATCTCCAGTGTAGGGAATCTCAAGCATTTTGCTATCGATTTCTTCAATTTCTGTGTAATTGAATTTTCCGGTTCTTCTCATCATTTGTGCCTCAATTTGTTGGTCTTCGCCTCCGAAGAAGACTTCTTTTTGAGTTTCATTCTTCAGAAACTTAGTCTGAAATAAACCCTTGAAGTAAACGGCATTCAATAATACCAAACGAGTGGTCGGGTCCAGAGGTTTGTCAAATAATTGCTTTATTTTGTGATGAGTCTGAAGATCCACCCATTTGTTGATGGAATCAACTGATTCTTTCGGTTCGTTAATGAAATCGAGTGAATCTATCTCTGAATTGTAATAGTTTTTCACATTATCTCTAAAAGAGTCCAAAAGTTTGAAGTCCTTCTGAAGGGCTATTTTGTTGGCGACACTCAACTCATACTTATTTGAGTCCATTTTCTCGATATCAGTGAATACATTCTTGAACTGATCTTTTATTTGTTGATCTGATAGGTGTCCAAAATTATATCCGAGTACTTCTTTCATTTCTTCTGCAGTCTTTCCTTTGCTGCCGGAGTACAACATACCAAAGGCTGCTGAAAGACTGAATGGAGAAATGAAGACATTCTTCTTATCATCAGATAAGTGGTTCAGAAGATTGAGTGCCAATCGATTATTAGCGATCGACAACTCATTCGAGTGAACGGGTCTTCCATATGACTGACTGACCAAAACAATCAGAGATATTACTATCATATAAAACATTTTCATTAACTAATGTTAAATATTTGTGAAATGTTTTATATAGACTTCTATTTGAACTGAAGTGTCCTTCCAGTTCTCAAAGAGTTTTTATAGAAGAGTTGTTATCAGTTCTATGGCTCGATATGATTGTCTCTATGGCTAATATACTGTGAAATATTCGGTGGAAACTAAAACTTTGTTCAAATATTTGATAAACTATTTGTTTGCCGTTAAAAGGGTTTCAAAAGACAATCGATTATATCATTCTATTGACAGAACTTCATAACGGATCAGACTTTGAGTTGTCTTCAGGATATCAGATAAAAGATTGATCGCAGGCCTTGAAGTTGAAGTAAAACGAACTTGGGATCAGTCGAAGGGAGTAAAACGGAGAGGGAAAGGCTTCAAACAAATGTTACTTAACTTTATTGTAGTGAAAAATTTATGTGATTTTTACAATGACCTCATTTTTTGCATAAAGGTTTTGCCAAAAAACATGTTTTACTTTCACAATAAACTATGAAGTTTTTCAACGAATAATCATTTATAGAAATTTTCCTTCGATTTAATAAATTTGTAATAAATTTCAATATAATTAATAAACTGAACCAACAATAAACTCCATACAAATAACTTGCAATAAATTTCCAGTATTTCCAGTAATGACATAAAAAAAACTGCGAATACTTTGCATTTGAATTAATTGCAAAACTATTATATCATTCTTCTGAAGAACAGAACAACGGATCAATTATTTGATAACCTTTTGTGCAAAACATTCAATAAATATATCTTTGATTTTCAACTAAACTAATGTGAGATTCGAGTGATTTTGAGGACAAAAGAGGTTTTCTATAGAAAATTGTTATAAAATTCAATTAAAACATTGAAAAAGAGTTTCAAAAAAATTCGTTAATTGATTGGACGGACAGTTGAGAGCAGTTATTGATTTCTGAGGCAAAGTATAAATTATTTTAGACCTAATTCAGAGTGTTTTGCTTCTCAACAGTAAAATCGATACTAAAAGACTTAAAAACAGTGAGAATGAAGATTTGATGAGCGATGAGGCTGAGCACTGGTCTCTAGAGTACTCTCTGCAGGTGACTGTCAGATCCCGTTTGCGGGAACCCATAAGAATGTCGACGACTGTTGGCGAGGGGTCGCGGCATCGGTCCACCACTACTCGACTGATACAATCCCGATAGAAGAATAGGGCACTGATTCGGAATCAGAACAACATTTATAAGAATATATTCTTCTAAGCATTTAATCGTTGAAAACATACCAACAGATTCTTCTTTGGACATCATTACTACTTCTTCCTTCTCTGGCATCTCTTTGTCTTTGAATGAGTGTGTCCTCACAGGTTCTCACAAAATATCCCGATCTCTCGAGACAGGAATCAGTGGTAGGGAAGTACCCGCCCGCTCCGAACCGGTCTACAGATGAAGGTTGTGATGAGTCTTCGATAGAAATTTTCATAACAATTCAATTAAATAAAATTCTTATACCAATTGGTTGATTAGATCCCGGGTATTGTTGAGAGCCAGAGTAATATCCTCCACTACCGCTACTACCGCTACTACCACTACTACCATAACCACGATCTCTATCATACTGACTGCCACCGTATTGACTGCCCCCACCATATTGGGTGCCATATCTGTCTCTATCATAATTTCTGTCCCTATTGGGGTCGTTTCGGTCGTAATTGGTATTCCTATTTGGGTCATATCTATCGCGATCATAAGTACTGCCACTGCCATATGAGCTACCACTACCACCCGGTCTATAGGGGTCATTGTAGTTGCTGTCCATTCGTGAGGGATTATAACCAGTATCAATAGGACAGGACCAACTTAATTCTCCCGCCTTATCGATCAGATAAGTGGCCATAAGCTGCAAGTCTTGAGAATAGCAGGACTGACGGACTATCCTAACGACACAATCCCGGTAATCCTGATAATTACGACACGCGGACGATGACATCGGTGGGGGGTTTGTACTGTAACCGAACTGACTCTCGCAGTTGCGGACATCCTGTCGAGAATAACAAGAGGCAGACCTCCAGCCTATCAGACATAACAATGAGTGATAAGAATGACAAACAGTTGCGAATCAGTTGTCAGTTTTGACTGTTTATAATTACTTGAATTACCTCCACTCGACTGTCCTGTGCCTCCCTGTTCGCAGTATCTCTCAAGTGTTTGTTTTCCTCGTCTAATGAAATCACCAGGGTTGTTCCGGTTGTAAGAGTCATATGTACCTGTTCTTCCGTCATATGTGCTTGTTCTATTGTTAATACAGGGAGGGGTTTGCGTCAAGAGACAGTCCAAGTTCTGTCGAATAGCACTGAAATTCAATAGAAAAGGAATTTTGACATTTTATTGATTTTTGTATATTGAAACATATTGTCAACATTTCAAATTAATCAAGCAAATCAAGCGTCTCCCTGTCTAAATATTTGCCGGAATTCATCAATGTATTGGAATTTGGTAATAGAAAAAAGTACATTGTACATATATTGTTCATATATTGTTCATATAATGGGAATTTAATGTGAATGTAATGTTAAAAATGTTAATATTGTGTAAATATTTGTCGATTCTTAACTACATTTGAATGAAATGCAAAATTTTAACCAAAAAATATTGAATTAAAATATTTGTCATTCGTTTGGAAAATGAATAGTATTTTGAGTGAAAGAGGAAATCAATTTGTGGTTAAAAATCTAAACAATCAAAAGAAGTGAGAAATTGAGTAATGATTGAAAAGAGCACAGAATAGCCGATAGAGGCTCAGAATTGTGGTTCACTTCCGCGTTAAGAATGATTTGTGAAATAATATGAAAAGAGAGAGAAAGTCAGAAATGCGGACATAAATGACATAAAATGAAATACAAATAGTTTTTCATTCAAATGTGATATTTAGCTAATGATTCGATTCTAAACAGTCTATTGTATGGGAGAACTGCCGGCATTACTGTCACTATTTGCCATTATTTGTCGCACAGAATATTAATGAAGTTTTTTGTGAGAGAGAAGGCACAGGTTTGCTGACATAATCACCTGCATCTGGAGTGTGTGTCACTATGAGAGCTCTGGTATCCGCTCGATATTCCACTGTATCCCTGACTCCCGGTCTGTGTATTACTCAGTTCTTGAATATTTGTGGTAATGTCCTGTTGACAGCGCTGCAGTCGATTGTGATCACATAAACTACTCGATCCTCCCGAGTACTGTCCCTCGATTATAGTCAAGGCTGTGCTCACACGTAAAAGAAGAGAAAACAAATGTTATAAAACGAAATAATTATTTTGATAATTCTATACACAATTCTATACACGATTTGAATGAATTTATTTTCTGATAGTAATTACAAATGACTTTCAACTGAAGATCATTTAAATTTTGTTAATTACTTTTAATTATTTAAATTCTAGTCTTTTCTTAAGGACAGGTACTCAAGGAGTGGCCTTTAATTATTTCATTGAAATCAGGGAATATATGAGAAAAAGTGATACAAAGTGTTGTCTCTTGTGAATCATCTTAACTATTGGTTTGTCTACTGATAATTGTTTAGTTAATTAGTTTAATGGAAATCATTTCAAATTCATTTGACATCGAATTAAGAAATAAAAATTTTTGTTTCAAAAGTTCAAAACGATTCGCAAAAGCGCACAGAATTTGAAATCAGAATAAATTGATGTAATTTGTTATGCTCCTACACATTTTACTAATTTCATTATGTCGTATATGTTATACAAAATAAATCTTTTGACTGAAAAATAATTGAAATAAAATTCAAAAAACTTTGGAGTCTATGGGAATCACAAATATTTTTTTCATTTATGGCTTTCATTGAAATTTTCATTTTTATCATACATTCTATGGAATAAAATATTAGTTTTGTATATGAGTTCAAAACTATTAATTAAATTCAGTGAAAACCTATTTCTCTGGATTTGATTTATAGTTTCATAACAGAAGTTATTTACAAAAGACTTTCACTAAAAGCGAATGAATGGCGAAGTAATCCTACAAAACATTGAATGTTTGGAGACATTGATCCACATTTTCAAGACATACTCGAGTTTGAATTGATATCCAGAAGAAGTAAAAGAAAATACAAGTCTTACTCAAAACTAGGTTTTCTGAGCCTTCAATTACTCGAAGCGATGAACGAATGGTTAAATGAATGCCTTAATAACACTTCAAATAAAGTGTGCATTAAAAAGGATTTGCGGTTTTCAAGGCAATAATGGTTGAAAAACTGGAAAGAATTTTCAAATGAGTTTTCGTTTGACAAATTTCACCTTGAATATCTGAATAAACAGCGAATAAATTATTACTAGTTTTGGGATTTATTTTTTCAAAACCGTTTGGGAGTACTTTTTTACTCAATTTTTCATATCTCTATTGAATCTCTTGTTTTGAATCAAAGTTTGATTCAATCAAACACTTTCTATGAGTGATATAATTAGCGGAACTTTTATCCCATTATTTTTAGTATAATTTCTATTCAAATCAGAGAAACAATATTTGATTTAAAAAAGTTTTCATTTATGTTTTGGTAATTTTTATTTGAATTCTGGGACTTTTAAAGCCTAATATTTAGCCTTCCTTTGATTTATTTGCCAAAACTGGCCGTAAATCTCAATATTTATGATTATTATTAATAAATGAATGACTCAATGAAATCATTTCAAATAATTGGATTCAAATTTGTGCTAATATTTGCGTTTGAATATACAGTAAACAACTTTTACGACAATAAATTAAAAACTCAATTATAATATAAATGAGTTTTCGTCCAAAATTCCCATTAAATGAATAAATAATTCCAAGAAGTGTCGGATTCCATCTCACGAAACCTACTTCGATAACTTTAACGACTAAATACTTATGGTAATGGTTTAATCAAGATTGTTAATCAAGTAAACAAGTGAACCAAGAAAAAAAGGTGTCTAAATGTTTCTTATGTTTCAATGTCATTAAAGTGACTTATTTTGACTCAAAGAGATGGAAAGTTTTCTCAATTAAATTGAGATAAAACGAAAAGTCGTTTCATCTCTAATTTGAATGCAAAGAGGAAAGTGTCTGATCTTCTCAATGACAGCCAGACATTTAAATCTAAGGGAAAGCCAAGGATATTGTTATCACACAATAATCACAACTTGTATTTGAATATACCGTAAACAACACTATTTTATTTTTTCAATTTCCGCAAAATTTTTTTTTAAAAACTTTTAGTAAATAAGCAAAGGATCTAACAATAAGCTAACCACAGAAATAGGCATTAACTTACACAAACTATTTAACTAGGTTAGTTTTAGTTCCATTTAGTTAATTTACTCAATGGGCGTAACAGTAAATGCATTTTTAAGACTTGTGTTGCGAAGAAATTCACTAAATATTCTCAGAAAATATTAAAGTATTGAGTTATTGATTGGTAAGAGAATAATCAAGAATATGAAACGCAAATTCTTAGCACTTCATAACACTTTTGTTAATAACAAGTTTTTTTATAGCCATTTAAGTTAAGCCTTTATTCTTAACATAATGTCTAAAAATTTGATGCAATGAATGGCTTAATTGTCAAATAAAATACATGTTATTATCCCAAGTCTTACAACACTTAAGTAAAAGCAAAAGAATAAGTAATTGGAAGGAAAAAACTTACCCAAAATGATTGTCGTAATTGAAAAAAGTAAAAAACTATTTTTAAACATTTCAAACATATTGTGTTTAATTCATATAAAGTTTTATTCAATGGACATAATATTGGGAACGAACTGAAATGAAAAATATACGCAAAAAACGAGTCTTGCAAACAATTATTCAAAAAAGAGTATAATTGAATTGAAAACACAATTCACTGTTTTGTTGTATTCTTTGGTCTTCTCTACCGAAAAGTCATTTAACGCACAGTAACGGAGAGTTGACTCTAAAACACAGCACTACACAAGACTGAGCGAAAGTTAGTAAACATACATCGGGTATGAAAACTATCAAATGGTATTCCAAGTTATTAAACAACAACAAAAAAAACACTATTATGTTATGCTGTGCTGCGAAAAGTGCATTTTCATTGCTATTGAGGTATGGGTTGGAACTTGTTTTTTAAATGCAATAATAGTTAGCACTACATATGAATACTCATTGAATTAGTGAAGGATTGGATGGAAACCACTGGAATAGGAGTGGAATCGCATACATTAGAAACAAATTCATCGAAACTGAAGACTGAGAGACAGTGAAAGTAGTTTTCGTGTCATTTGAACCTCTGATACGATTTCTAATTACAGCACTTCTTATGCGTAATAAGTCGTTCACTAAATGTGAAACTAATTGAACTCCACTTACACTACATTTCATTACATCAAAGCATCAAATCTTGTTTTTTATTCAATACTTAACTAAAACTAAGATTAGTTTCAATTTAAAATTCAAATTATCTGTATTTGATCGAAACAGAGTTAACTGAGAGCTAGACATGGGTTAAAAATAGATATTAATTTCCCCGATATTTGAGATCAATATCTCATTACTGAAAAGTTGTGATTCAGATCATCCTTTCTCTTTAAAAATGACACAAAAATCTTAACTCAAAATTACTTACAAACTATCAATAATTTGGAAATTTAAGACTAGTTATGCAAAATAGAGCTTGTTTGTTTTTATTTTTTGCCATATTCACTTCAAGCTAACTTGCTTTGTCCTTGATTAATCACCAAATTCTCTGAGTATTGAGATAATCGATAAGAATTTGGTGATTAAATTGAATTCATCTTTTATTTTGGAAATTAAAATCTTTGTCATTGAAAACGGAAAAAAGTCATCGAAGTAAAGAAGTAAAGAGAAATAAATCATAATTAATGACTGATTTAATTTGTATATAATTTAATACAAACTTTATAATCAAATTTAAAGATTGAATGTAAGGAAAACCATTGAATTTCTTGACTCAGTTAATGACTTAAGACACGAATGTTTGTGTAATTCCTAACAAACGTCTATTGAATATACGCTAAACACGAGAACAAAGTCTTTTCGGATAAGAGTTTCATTCAATTGAATAACAAATTCCAAAGTTTTCTAATAAAATCAGAATTCAGTGCAAAAAACATATGTATATTCAGTGAAACAGAATATTTTCACTTCTCATTAAATATCAGGAATTTCTTTTTCAACTGAACTTTGAAACTATAAAATTGAATATTTGTTTACCATTTCCTCAATCAATAACTGGTTCTCTTTCTCTTCTCTCTATTTTTTGATTATTATTATTATTACAGAATAAATGATCGGAAAATATAAAGTGAATGACAGAACTGAAAACAAAATCAATAATAGATATGAAAAATATATGAAAAAACATAAACTGATTCAATGAAATACTTTTTTAGGCCATTAATGAAATGTTATGTCAGTCAATAAGAGTCCCTCAGCATTCATAACTTGGTTTTGTATATCTAATGCCAAGTGTAGTAAATGGTATGTTCCCCAGGTTTACCACTACTACTACTTTTATGTATATATTCCGGAAATTCCTTATTCTCTATAACAACACTACAGTATAGTATATATTCATTAAGTTTATTGACTGAAATGCAACTGAAATACACTTAAATCTATGGAATTCGTTGTTTTCTTCCATAGATTTAAGTGTATTTCAAAAACAACGGTTTGTATCAAACGCTCCATTTGTTGGAAACGCTATTAATATGAATGAAAATAATTGACTCAAAGAATGAATGGAATCGATTCCTAAGAATAATTCATTATATGATACAAACTTTGGTACTACTCTTTGCAGGAGTAAAGTCTGAATACATAGAAGTGTAATCTCGTGAATAAAGAGCTCAGAATTAAATAAAAAGTGAAGAAATGATTGAATTTTATAGAAGACTCTTAAACTATCATTCAATTCACTGAATCCATTAAATGTTGAAGTTTTGGTGAAATCAGAAAATCGTTTTTCTATCAAATTTTAAACTTTATTTACAACTCTTTAGAGAATATTCTGAAGAAAGTCTTAATAGAAATTCTGAGAATTTCAGGAATTCCTAACTTCTATTTGCTTTAAATATCACATCATTTAATTTAATGAAGAATTTACTTAAAATATACTTAAAATTTGAGCAAAAATTTAAATTCTTTTTTGATTTGAATCATGTTTTGGAGTATGAATTCATTAAATTCAATCAAAGACTTTGAGACTCAAAGGACTTTTTATTTAATTATATTTTCATTAATTCGTTTCAAAAAGAAAATCAAATATAAAAAGCGATAAAAGTCTTCGAAATTGAAAAAAGTTTTGATGTCCTGACAGTCGATAAACATTTTGTTCAACTGAACGTCAAATCGTTATAATTTGAGCCAAAAAATAATCAACAAATATATTGAATGAAATAAATTGAGTTCAAAATTGTTTTCAATTGATTTAATGTTTTGAAAACCAGTTTATATAACATTGAATTATATAAACCATTTTCCGATTCAATCAAATTAATTGTTAATTAGAAACTAAAACCAATGAAACCAAAGAAATGTAAATAAATTAAATAAAACTTTTAATAGAATATAATATGTTTTGTAATCGAAGGCCATTCACATAAAAATATATATAATTTTTCAATTAAAACAAAAGAGAAATAATTGAATATCTATTGAATTGTCAATCAATTATTGATAGCGCAAATCAATCGCAGAAAGTAATGGAAATGTACTTAATATTTAACAAACTATTCGAAGTTTAGTTACTATTTTAATCAATAAAATGCAAGAAATAAATCCTAACTAATGAATAGAATCCTGAGATTCTTGACGGATGACTCTGAATAAGTGAGTCCGACCCCCAAACTCTTAACCAAAGGAAAACTGTAGAGATTTTTAGCCATCGATTTCCATTTAAGCAGAAAATAGACGAATGCGTTGTAAAGACTTGACTCAGAATAAGTGACTGAAGAGTAGTGAATATAGTCTGAGCGCACAGAATAAGAGAACCCAAATTAAATCTGTTTTGCAGACAATATTGTATTTGACTTCAGTCTCGGCTCAGAATTCAGTTTTAATTTCCGCGAAATTCGTCTGAAAAATGGATTTTCTTTATTCAGTTGTGTTTACAAAACATATTTAATTGAATTCCTACACAAAAGTGGTTTTCGTACAGAATTTAATTTTCTATAAACTCTTGTGAACTCCTTTTTTATAACTTTAGTCCTGACTTCTGTTCTGTCATATAATGTCATATAAAATACGGGAATCAAGTCTTATCTGTTAAGTCATATCATAAATATGTTAATAAAGTTTCTTCACAAATGAATTCCTATAAATAAATTGCAAATAAGAGCCAAATTTGGTGACATTTAACAAACACTTTACGTCTGTCACATGAAAATCATGAAAATCCTTGATTAGAGTCAATTAGTTGTTATATAAATCAAATGATAACTAAATTAATTTTATTGATAACTTTTGGTGCAAATGTAGACCCTTTGCCATCAATGCTATCATATCATTGAGTGTTGGGGAGAGTGGATGAGATACAACCAAATACAAGATAAATGTTCTTATTATCATTGACTCGAAGAACGCATTTAATTGAGTGCAAAGTGTTGTGCAAAAACGATATGAAATTATATGATATGAAGAGCTCTCGTATTGCATATAAAATACTGTGTTTTCACTATTTTCTGACAAAATAAGTGTATTTCAGTCAAATTTTTTTGTTATTTTTCGTCAACTTTTATATAACTGTGAGTTTGTATTCTGTGTCCAAACCAAACAAATCAGAGCTCTCCCTCTCTCTCCACAAAGTCTCTCCGCAAACAAGTCGTGTCTGAAATTTAAAAATTATTTTTCCCTAATGTTTGCGATTCTTTGCTTTTTGTTGACTGAATTCACGTATAAAATGAGTTTCCATTGAAATGCATATAATATTTGATAGTTTCCTCACAAACCGAAAACTCGTCGTTCAAGTATTGGATTTTAATAAATGTGGGCTTTTATTAGTCAATTGCGGGAAATAAAATTATTTCACTCCTCTAAGGGAAAGGGAGATAAGTGTGAGTGTCAGCACCGAAAAACCTAGTTTCACGAAAAAGCCAGCACTCAATGGCTGTCCAATGAAGAAGCGTAACAAAAGTTGTTGTGTTGGTTCGGTTTAAGTTGAAGGTTGTGCTCAAACTACTGTACAATACCTGCAGAACTACTGTTAGATTTGAAAATAAAAAATATATTTTAAAATCCATTCCATTTATACTACAAATCACATGAAATACCAGTTTTTCGTTTTGAAAAAGACATTGTTTTAGAACTGATATTACACTAACTTTGAGATGAAATCATCAAAAAACACAACTCTTTAAATGCATTCATTTAAATGACTGAAACTGTGGACAGGAATCAATTGAATATCGTATGAATGAATTGTGATTTTTATATTGTGTTTAAATGAGGTTAACATTAAGTTATTATTAATATTTTGATTCAAATGATTGTAATTTTTGTGATAAATAAAACATTTATTTCAAACATTCATTTAAAACAACAAAAGCCTAAAAGATTGCGAGAAATGCATCGAAAGTGAGCTATAATTTAGTGTTACGTAAAACTAAAACTATTTTTTGTTGTCAGCGTTGAGTGCATCAGAAAAATCACTTTATCACATCTAATCGGGTGATTGTCAATGACTGTGACTGATTACAAGAGACTTATTCTAACTGATTGTGAATGTGATTGAGATAGTGATTGGTCAATTCAATTGATAATCACTTTTTGGCGACTTGTCGTTCAATTAATTGAATGAGAGATGAAGTTTTTCAGGCAGAAATCCTCTGATCAAAGAAGGCTTAGTCTAACAGTCTATGGGCTGAGCAATAAAACTGTTGATTCAATCGACGAAATCGTCAAAAAACTGAGACAAGCCTTAGACAAAACCCAACCGAATAACACCAACCATACCATCGTTGGCCAAACCGTTGACAACAGCAGTGATAAAAGCCAGAACACAACCAGCAATACCTCAAATACCAAGAGCTCTAATAACGAAATTCATATAAAACAATACTTAGAAAACTTAAAGCAAAATATTATTCTCAATAAACTCTATTCAGACAACTGTTTAACAGAAGTTAATGAACAGTCGACTAATGAAAATCAAAACCAAAACAATAATAATAATAATAATCTAAAATTGTTTTCTTCATTTACTGACGAATTATTCTCTTCAGACATAATTATGGAACTGATAGTAAAGTTACCACTAATTGGCTTTGAAAACAAGAAACTTATCGCAACCGTTGTATGCAATGCATTACTCCTGAAAATAGAGGACAGACTCGTAACAGTCGATTACATATGCAAAGAACCAGAGATACTGTTTATACTGATTGACACATATAAGTATGGAAGGAGTGATTTGACACTAAATTGTGGACGAATTCTAAGACAATGTCTGAAAAACGAATGTTTGGCTCGAATTACAATCTATTCTCAAAAATTTATGGAATTCTTCTCTTATGTAAACCAAAAGACATTTGATGTGGCGATGGATGCGTTAATCACATTCCGATCATTGCTGACCACTCATAAAGAGTTGAGTGAAGAGTATTTGACCCAAAACTGTGATCTATTTTTTGACAAATATATCGAATTAATTGATTCTGATAATTATGTGACTAAACGGCAATCGCTAGAAATATTGGCTCTTATTCTGACCGACAGTTCAATAATTCGTGAATTATTTTGCCAACAAAGTCAAAGATTGTCTCTTATTTTGGAACTGTTTTGGCATCACTACAGACACATCAGATTCAGAGCTTTGAATATATTTAATGTACTGATCAGTAGTGATAAAGACAGCGACCACTCGATGGCAATCATGCAATTCCTCATCAAACAGGACGACAGACAAAGAATAGTATCTGTTCTCAAGAATTTCAGAGATTGCAAAACAAAATGCAAATTCTTTTTAGATCTAAAGCCTTTCGCAGCAAAACTGATCCACTTTTTCGATGAGACAACAAATATTACTCAATCGGAGCAAACATTGGAGTCATTTGAATAACATTTGAATAAAAAGAGAACTTATTTTACAAAATAAATATAAAATCAAATAATAATTGCTTTATATTTGAAAAATATTTATTCATTCGTTTCTATTATTTTGTTATAATAAATATATTCCCAATAATTATAGTTTTGAATCTATTAAGCAAATGACAATCGAATTACCTGTATATTGGAATAATAATGTTTAATTAAGTGACACCTTGTTCATTTATTCAAAATAATCTTGTTAATTATACCAATAAATTCTAATTGAAAATAATAATAAATAAAACAATCTATCAAATTACGAAATCGCTTTATTTATCTGAAAATATTATCTTAATTAATAACCTAACTATTAGTTCATAAACTAAAAGATCAAATTGCAATCAATAGACAGAATTTATTGCACAGAATATGAAACTGTCGATAGGTTTGAGAAGTCTTTAAATTGATATCATATCTAAAATTTCAATAAATATGAGGCAAATAAGGAGGAAATGTGAGGAATGACTCAATAAATGTGAATTAATTTAAATATTTATATAAACTTAACATTAATTTAAATAATTATTGAATAATAAACAGATTTTCACTTATTTTTGAGGAAAATTGTGGGCATTTAGTGATGTAGTGCTCACAGACTGTAACTGAATATATGTGTAGACATCACGTGATTTCAACGCATCTCAAGTTGTGTTGTTGACAACAACTTGTTGTTGTCCTCTGTTTTTCGCAATAAAAGACAATATTTTATCGCTTTTATGGACACATCCACTCAAGAGGAATGGATACCTCTTCAGTTAACACATGTTTTATATCTAAAAGGTTTGTATTTAGCAAAATGACAGACATTTAGCAAAGATATGCAAAGATTAAAATCACCTGATTTTGACTCAAATGAAATGAAATTTTCAAAAACAATGTTTGGTTTACTTCTTCAGATGACTTTTTGGGATACCTTTTAGCCCTATTATCTCTGACACCATTTGGGATTGTAGTGGCATTCGTCACATTATCACTATTTGTTCGGGACATTCATGTGGTAATTGATTTCTTTGATTTGTTGACCGCTTTTCAAAATTATCTCATTTGATGACAACAATAATTTAAACGACTTCTTCGCTATTAATAGATATTCTTCTTTTTGGGTCAACTTCTTAATGAATGTCTTTGTCTTTTACTAAAACGGGTATTTCGTCAGCAAAGACCGACTCAAGTAATTGGCGCTAAATATCATTCGAACCGATCTTATGGTATGCCATCACAACACTCACAATTCATGGCATTCTTCGCCTTCTATTGTCTCTTATTCTTCATCTTCAGACTAAAACGAAAGTCATTTTATTTCAAAAGTCTTTTAGCGATTGTAATCACTTTGTGGTCCTCTATTGTCATATACTCGAGGTTTGCCTTCAGATCAGATTCAAGTCTTGACAAAGAACTCAACTTTTAATTGTATTTCAATTAATTCCAGAATCTATTTGTTATATCACTATTGGTCTCAATGTTTGGTCGGAATAGGAGTCGGGTTTGGGTTCGCATCGATTTGGTTCTCAATAATTAACTGCATTTTAGAGCCGACAGTGTTTTCACTCCTCCTCAGACTGTGAGACCAGTTCTGCCACTAATTGTCTTTAAATTTAATCGTATTTTCCATTTATTAATGAATAGAAAAATCAGTCGATTTATGGGAATAACGAATGTCTATATCGAACCGAAGAAGAATAACAACAAAGAAGTGATCAAAAAGAGAAAGTGATTGCTCTCAAAGTGAACATCACTTGAAATATCTTCAAATCTAACCATTAGTTCAAATAATTTTCAATAAATTTATATTTTTCTCAAATTTTTATTCATTTTTAATACAATTTTATAAGAAATCGAAGAATTGTTTTCACTTTAAATCAATTAAAATAAAATTTGAGTTCAAAATGAAGTGATTTATTGGAAGTATTGGATGTGTTGTGTACTCGAGTTCATTACCATCACTATATACAAGTGAAGGGAAGGGAAGCCAACAGAAGGCGTTTCCTTTCACACAAACAGTCGGTTTGTTTTGGTTGTGATTTGTATTTATTCGTGTCTTTAGTGGCCATTAATCGCATTTAAATCGGGGTTTGTTTTTAACCACTTTTTCAATCTTTAAATTTCAATTAATTGTCTTTAAATCTGAAGACAAATCAATACTTAAATCCGTTTCAATCAAAACAAAGACTTGATTTAAAATCTCATAACTTTTGACCTTTAATTTGATGTCTTAGTTATCAACCGATTATATTGTGGTCCAACACATCCATTGACCCAAAAAGAGTGCCAAAATGCCGGCCGCCAAAGATGGACATATCGTTAAAATTGCGGTCGAAATGGATTCAACTCATCCTAATTATGTAATTATCACCAAATAGTGGACTTAAGCTCTCTTTAACAAAGGTGTTAACCATTTGACATACTGTCCCTCTCAGGTACCGAAGCAGATGAACGCACAACTGATTGAATTCGACCAAAACCGGACACTTTTGCTGATTATCGCCGATTTGTGCACCTCTTGGGGTATATCCGATTGCGAACAGTATTCGCTTCAATTCAATGATTCGACGAACGCTTATATCACCGAAAAGAATCGAAATGAGATCAAAAACGGGTCGGTATTGCGTCTGACACATTCACCATCGCGTAAAGCCCAAGACATCCTCGAGAAACTCCAATTCGGGTCAACTGAGTCCAGATTTGCCACATTTGAGCGATTGGTGAAACTCTCGACAGACTATACGTTTGCACTCGAGTTCATCAACAAACAGGGCCTTCAGTTTATCGTCGACGCCATCGAAAAGGAAGAGATATCGTCCACCGATGGGCTGGGATACGCTCTCGAGAGCTTTGTTGAGCTCATGAATCACGGAATCATATCCTGGTATTCAATCTCTTCACCAAAAAACTTGATTTTAAGAAATGTCTTAATTTAAGGGATAATATGGAACCGAAGTTCATCGGAAAGATCGCACTTCAGGTGAATTCAGCGAACTTCACAACCGGTGACCAAAAGGTTTTGATCCATTCGTTGGCTATTTTGGAGTCAATTGTGATTTCGAGCACTAAATTCAATGTATTGGTTGAGGCAGAGGTCACTCTTCCAAACCTCATTCATTTGGTTAATCAGAACTCATATAATCAGGAAATACAACAAAACAGTATCGCATTAATTAACGCACTCTTCTCTAAGTCAGACTTATCTAAGAGGAAAGCCATGGCTCTGACCTTAAGCTCAAAGCGAATCCGTAACGTCATTCTGACCGCTGTCTTGAATCCGAGGCTCAGCTCCGGAGAGAGCAGTGGTTCCACATTCAATGTGGGCTCAGAAATGACTCATCAGTTATACGTTTTGCAGACATTGCTCTTCAATTTACACGAAGAGAGAATGAATACCACTGTCTCTGGAAGTAATGAGACTGAAGTCAAAGAACGGATTCAAGAGTTACGCAAAACAGCCTTCGATTCCGATTCGATAAATAGTCCGAAAAGTTTGGTCACAACCTCTTTGACCTCATCTCTAAAAGGGGACGGATATCAGGACGACTACAAGAGATTGGGGTTCACTAACACCAAAGATCCGGCGCAAGACTTTGCTGAGAGTCCGGGAATGTTATCACTGGATCTGTTGGTATATATGGCGCGCAATTATACCGACGTTTACGTGAAGTTTGTTTTGGAAAACTGTTCCCGAAGTGATCGCGAACACGAATGTCCTTTAGTCCGGTCCTCAATACAGTTGACTCGTCTTTTGTGTGAAATCCTTAAGATTAATGAACCGCCGAGTGATGAGGGAAAGCACTTCTACCCGATGTTCTTCACACACGACCACCCATTGGAAGAGTTCTATTGCATTGCAGTCACTCTTCTAAACAAAACGTGGAAAGAGATGAGAGCGACGGTCGAAGACTTTGTCAAAGTGTTCTCAGTTTTAAGACAACAGTTAACCCGAGCACTGTCTGATCCGGAGGCGACCGCAACCTTCGACAAACTGAAGCTAAAATTGGCGAAACTTTCGTATTCAGTGATCACTTCCTTTTGGCAAAAGGAGAGGAACAGTCGCGAGGAGTGGGAGAACAAAGCCTACGCCATACTAGAGCTCAGAGATATGGTTAAGCCTGAGATCATAGAACTGATTAAACAGCAAAGACTCTTGTATTTGACTGAAGGCACCCGTTTTGACAAATACACGAACAAAGGTTTGTCTCAAAACTCGTCTTAATTTAAAAGTGTTTTAATTCTTATTCTATTCTTAAGGCGCGCGAATTAAAGACAAGTTCTGGTACTGCAGGCTCTCCACTAACCAGAAGTTCTTGTGTTGGGGAGACTGCGATGAAAACCGAGTTCTGTCAGTCGATGAGTTGCCCAACAAATTCGCGATCATTGATATCAAACAACTGGTTATCGGCAAAGACTGTCCTCATATGAAAGATCACAGAAAGAAGACGACCTATTCCTCTGCGTTTTCACTTATTCCAGACGCAGAACAGGAACAGCCCTTGAATTTTGTGGCTCCGAATGAAAAGACGTTCGACTATTGGATTGACGGCATTAACGCACTCATGGGTCAGGAGATGACCAGCAAAGAAGCGACCAATGATTTGGAGACTCTATTGTCAATGGATATCAAAATAAGATTACTCGACACAGAAGGGGTTCCAATACCAGAATCATCGCCAGAAGTTCCGCCTCCGCCTCCCAATTATGACTTCATTACAAAGTATTGAATTTATAGTCAAAAAACTTTTTATAAGATATTTATATAAAAATAAGGCATTCCTTCGAATCAATGATTACTTGATTTAAAAGCAATAAATTAATGCATTTTTTCATTAGTTTTATATTTAATAAAATATTGGTTTAATTCTGTTTCCATTTCTTTGGATTTTGTTCTCCAAATAAACAAATGATACAAACATTTGGGATTCAAATCAAATATTTATTAATTTCTATAAAATTATAAATCAATTCAATTGAATACAAATCTATGAAAAACTTAAATAAATGAGTAATTAATCTAAAGTTTAGTGAAGTTTACAAAAATTAATTAAAAATTTTGTTCAATTCTAAACGAATCGGTAACAAATCGTCTGAACCGAGATTAGAGACCACAACCCACGAACAGATGACAATTGGAGTAGTTATCAATATATTGGTGAATGTTGATAGAACAACCCATTGAGGTTTAGCCGAAACCACTTCTTCAAGAAGTTTCAAAACCCATATTCCCAGAGAAATGCTAACGAGAATCGCGAAGACTAACATTGAGCGGTAGTTCATCTGAATGCCGGCCAGTATTCCAAATACATATAACCCAATGAACGCCATTGAAATCATTATCATTGAGATGATAAAGAATTCATAAGATATTTCGGGCAAAATCGGATAATAATGTCGGATATATTGTTCGTGATATTCTCTGATAAGATAAGAACCGGACAAAAGGAATAATAACCATAAAACAGTATATCCTATCGAAATGGCACTTCCGATCACAACACACTGTCGACTATATTTGAAACAATTGTCGTCTTCACTAATCATCGCTGACAGTGTTCTTAAGATAACTTATATTTAAATTTGAAGACAACTCTTAAGAAAATGATCGCAAATTCAAAGCTTTTATAAATCAAATTAAAAGTGTTTAACAATCGATAAAATGCATGAAATATAACAGAAAATGATATTAATTGAAGACATCATTGGATTTATAATTTAACAAATGAATACTAATCATAGGCTATAATATGGATTATCTGGTCTTTTAAGCTCTTGAGGAGAAAGACTCAAAACTTGCTCTTCCAGCTTAAGCCAAAGAATTGTATCACTTAATAGATTTTCAAAATTTCTCATAAAATAAAAGACTTTAAAATCAAATAAAATTTTTATTTCAATAAAATGTTACAAAAAATTCGATGAAATGAATCGAAACTCAAATAATTTTGTAATTAAACTAATTTTGAGAAAATTGTATAATATTTTGTGTCTAATAATGATATTGTAATTGCTGTGGATGAGGAGAACTAAGACCAGAGACCACAATCCACGAACAGATGACAGTTGGCACAGATATCACCAAACTGATCGGCATAATCCACACGGAATACCCGTATTGATTGATATACACTGATGAACTCAAAGAACTCAAAACGGTCAGAACCAGACTAATGGTGACAATGATAGCGAAGGTTAACATTGCGCAGTAATTCTTCTGAATACCACCAAATACTGCCAAAGCATTCACACCAACTATGATCGCTCCAAAAACGAACAAAACAATAGCTCCTGCTATTCTGGCATTGGAATCGAGTTGTGGATTGATGGCCACACCGGCGCCGACCAATAAAATGAAAGCGCCAATCACTAAGTAAATGCATCCAATTATGACAACGAACCATCGACTGCAACAAAAACAACCGCTGTCTTGACTAACCATTGCTAACAGATAGTGAAAGAGCTCTTAAGATAATTCAGTTCTGGAATTAAAGACAAATCTGAAGAAAATGATCACAATTTCAAATGTTTTGTAAAATCAAATAAAAGTGTTTAACAAACGATAAAATACTTTAAAACTAACACTAATTCTAAACACAAATCAATGTCTGAACAATAATGG
>JAQIXD010000281.1:0-31569 GCA_034699985.1 Minunthozetes semirufus
TGAAAGTCTTACCTATAAATTGAGGCAAACCATAGACTTAAAAAGAACTTAAAATTGAGTCAATTATTAATTTGAATCCTTTATTGACATAAAAATTAGAAATTTTGTATAAAAATATACTTTCTTTCGAAGAATTAATTAATTAGTCTTTTGTTTGAATTAATTGATATTTCGATCGACTTTTTGTTCACTTATTTTGAGATAAAAATAAAAACAAATCAAAAGTCAAATAATTTAAGTAAATATCGGATAATATGTACAAAATGTCAGACAATTAGAGGAAATGTTATCCAAACAATTATGGCTTTGAGGGTCAGATCATTGAAAGTCGTCGGTGTATATCATCCGATACCAGTGTCTGTGATTGAGTGAACTGAAGTCATCCATTTCCGCGATTTTCTTCAGATATTTCGCCAAATAATACAACTCTTTGTCGGTGTCTCTGTTTTTGTGTGCCTCACGAAAAGCCTTTATTCTGAGTCCGTTCTGTGGATTCATCAGAAAGTTTTTCCGGATGTCGTCAAACATTATGGTGTTCTTCGGCGTGTATTCCTTGAATTTACCCCAAATAACACCCAATGGCTTAACCTATGAGTAAATGAAGAGTTAATTATTGAATAATAGCACAGAATAAGTGGTACAGACGTCTACGTATCCATATTTCTGTGTGTGAACTGAAATCATAGCAGAACTGTCCAAATAAAACACTATCTTATAGTTAGGGTTTCGTTCGACTCCCAGTTCTCTCATCTTTACTTCAATCCATTTCATACCCGTCGCCGCTAAACACCAATCATTCAAATCAATTGTCTTTCAAATGGATTAAGGCTTAAGACTTACACCAAATAACGATATCGTAGTCTTCGTAAGCGATGGTCAGGAATTCGTGTAAATACGGTCTCATCAGTTGTGCCGCACATTCAGCAGTGGATCTGTGGTCTGAAAACAAATAAAAATCAATATTAAAGTCAAATAAGATTTTAATTACCAAATAATGTGTAATCGATGTCCAGAACCAACAGTTTCTTTCCGGGTCTGACCGGAGATAACAATTTTATCTTATATTCTTTGACGCGTTTCTCCACTTTAGCCAAAAACTCTTCTCTATTCTGAATGGGAATACTTCCCATCTCTACCTCATCCCCGATATCGAAGTCATTGACAACTTGTGGTATTTCTTCGGGCGAGAGGTCGACATTCGCGATATCTTCCTCTTTGCTGCCGATCATCATTATCTTCATATTCGACCGGATATCCACTTTTGAAAGGGGTGTCTCATCTGTGACCGGCTTTCCTATTGATAAACGATAGGCATTAATAAGTGTGAAGACAATGATTGGGATCAGACCTACCATTACTCTTAAGTCCCATTAATTTCTGTCTCTCGGGTTTGACGCCAGTCTTCTTGTAAATCGCGTTCTTGAGGTCATATACGGAACAATCACTCGTCACCGAATCGATGGTATATTCGGTGGAACTCCACTTCACTGTAAGAGATAAGCCATTTGTTGCCAAATCTTCGCTCATTCTTCTAGTTATCCGAAAATGCAAATTATGGCCAAAATGTTGATTTGAAAATCGAGTTTTGTCTTTCACCGAAACAATTAACAGATATTCAAAGAAGTGATTCAATTCTCAAAACTATTTAAATCAAAAATTAGTATAAAATTACGAAAAACTATAAATCAATGATTAAATTGTGTTTAATTCAATTCCGGCTTTTATTTGATTTCAATTTTCAGCTGATATTTAAATAATAGTATTTCCTCACAAACACTATTATATCTTAACATGAGTTGAGAACTCGCTATAAAACTTTATTGCGTGAAAAGAGTGGAGGAATACCTCTTTAGGGTACAGTTTAGACATATATTTAGTACTTAGTCTTTGAGTGGCTTTCGTCAGATAAAACAAAAACAATTTGTGCTGAAATTGTTGGCCAACAGAGGGCTCTGTAATCAGGATTTGAAGAATATTCTTGAATTGTATTCTCATTAAATCGCGAATTAATTTAAACTAATCTTAATAATTTTGACTTTTGTATAATAATCGAGCAAAACTGTGATATATAGTTCCAAAATATCATTTATTTTATTTAAGTTATCAAATCAAAAAGACAAATCTGCCTATAATGAAGTTACAATTGTGGTTGATCATTTTTCTTTATGCATAGCAAGCTTTTATATAATTATATTTCATAAATGACTTTAAATTATAAACTTGTGTTAAGAGCAGTTCAAACACTGATTACAATTTTATCAATAATAAATTGAGAGCACAAAGAGGTCTGTCCTTTATTTAGTAATAGATTGGATCAAACTTTCATAATCCGATGAATTATAAAAGTAATGGCAATCAAGTGTTTGATTGGTTCCAGTGATCACTTCGTTATATAACTTATCCCAACCGACTGAACGAAGGGTTTTGTCGTCATTGAGTTGAAGCTCATGGATGATTGAGGCAATCGGATAGATTCGGCGGTAATGGTCGAGACATACTTCCATCCATTCGTTCAATTGGTCAGAAGCTATCTCTTGGTTACCACTGATTTTGTCCTTCAATTCATTGCATTCTTTGTACAGATTTAGTGAATACTCGTACTGATTGTCGAACGCCTCCTGAAGAGTACATCCCTTCTCATAGAGGTAACTGATCACTCGGGAAGTTATGTCGTTTGTCATAAACTTCTTCTTAGTAAAGTAATAGTCATCTGCAGAGAGGGCCAATTCCGCCGATTTCTCAGTGAATTCTTTAACCAATGGATGGTTACGAATATGAGACGGCATTTGATAACCAATTGAATACTCAGAAAACACAGCCACGAAAAATAGCCAGACTTTACGGAAATGCATAATTTAAGCAAGATCAATTTTTTTTTTGAAAATTTAGATAATTTTAATCAAGCCTCCCCAAGGTTTTCGATTTTAGTGAGTGAATTAGGGGGTTCGCTATCTTACACCACAGAGTGTAATGTTTTGATTTTTATTTTAAGGGTGAAAAATGTAGAAATTTCATTTAGAGGGGGCAACAATCAAATTCACCCCCTCCCTCATGGGAAAGCCTGATTTTGATTAATGATTTATAAATTTTAAGATACAGGTTTCCCTTTTCCTTTTGTGGATGTAGTCCTTCATTGGAATTATCAGATCTTTGACCCAATAATTGGAGTGGAGATCAACGTAAGCCTCGAATCCATCTTCATTTTCTTTGATAAAGATTTCCCATTGTTCCTTGTTTAGTTCATTTTTGAACTGATTCACGGAATGGGCCCATCGATTACCTAATTGAATGAGACAAAAATAATGTGATAATAGTTATTCTCATTTTTAATTATAGATACCGAAAACGAAATCTTTGTCACTCTTTCCGGTCTTTAAAACTTTAAGAAGTTTGTCAAAGAGTTGACTCATAAGTTCGGGTGACTTTGCCTGTCGTGCGGGTCCTCCATAGACATCCAGGTACATAAGGTCGGCCGCCATTTTGGCCATAATTAATAATCTATCCTTCGATGCATTCGGCGATTCACTGTAGTTAAGTAACGTAAATTCGACCGCAATATCATCGAGTCTATAGTTACTACTCGAGTCGTTCTCTTCTGACCATTTGTGGAACGTATCCCTCACCCATTGGTGGTCTATGATATAAGAGCCCTTCCGGTCAGTTTCGGGAATGTATCTGATGATCACATCCTTTAATTCGGAGACATCTTTCAAAATAGATAAAGTGGTCATTTTTCTTTGATATCACTTTAATTGACAGACAGTTTAATGTGGTTGAGCTCAGATTAATGGCTGACACATAAGGACGTGTCTCAGAAATGAATATGATTTTTGTAATCAATACAACACTACTAATTAAGATGGGTTTCGAGGCTGTTTGGTCTCGAGCTGTCTGTTCTCGAGCTATTTGGGTACAACCCTCAGAAATGCATAAGGTTTTTGTAATTATTTTGTGATGGATTTTTCCTCCTCAAAAAAATCTGTGCTCTTGTACACTTTGTACCTCTTAATAGTATATCAGTTACAGAATATTGTGGAGAAAAGATTTAATTTCATTAAACTATACAAATGTTTGCTTAAAATTAATGAATGAATTAATTAATTAAATCTAAACCGTCTTAAGAACAGTTTTAACACAACTTATTCAGATATGCCGAACATTAGCTACAATTTTAAAGGAAAAGTGGTCTTAATCACTGGATCAGCCTCTGGTATAGGAGCTGAAACTGCTCTTCTGTTCGCCAAAGCCGGAGCAGAAGTAGTTCTCACAGATATAAATGAGACCAAACTTGAGGAAATGGCCGAACAGTGCCAACAATTATCGCAGAATAAGACAAAACCACATCAAGTGGTGGCAGACATCACCAAACAGGAAGACATCACGCGTTTGGTTGTGTCCACTATCAAAACGCACGGAAAACTGGATATCCTGGTGAACAACGCCGGATGTTTCAACCAAAAGGAGATAACAGATCCGGAATACATGCAATTATACGATAAGTTAATGGACATTAACCTCAAGAGTTTGGTATATTTGACTCATCTCTGTGTCGAACATTTGGCCAAAACAAAGGGCAATGTAATCAACATTTCAAGTGCCGCAGCAGTCACTCCGGTAACTAATTTGAGCACAATTTAAGCACAATTTAAGCATGATCAATTTGATAAATTCATAATTATTATAACTTTTTAATATAAATCATTTAAAAAGGACCCGAAAATGTCAATTTATTGCATGACCAAGATTGCCGTCGATATGTTCACCAAGTGTATGGCCGCAGAGCTCGGACCACAAGGAATACGTGTGAATAGTATCAAGTACAAATTTACCCCTCTTTTATTCACACATTTGATTCATTTTATTTGTTTGATGGCAGCTGTGGTGGCATTAAGACGTGTGTTATGAAAGACAATGGTCTAGATGAGTATCAGTGGAGTCAACTCCTGGACAAATTTAGCCAAAATTTGCCCGTCCGAAGAGCAGGCCTTCCACAAGACATCGGTAATACCATACTCTTCTTGGCATCCAATGAGGGCTCGTTTATGACAGGATCAAACGTCTTGGTCGACGGCGGACATGTCGTGGGCAATGTTCCCTACCCAAGCGTCTAATTAGTCTATCGTTAAAGCCAAGAAGTAATTCTATCATGGTAAATTTCTATGAAATAAATTGCAATTTTTAGGACTTGTCTTCTATTCAAAAATTTTAAAAAAATAAATGGTGGTCATCTCTAACTCTTTCTAATTGATTTATCAAGAATACAAACTTAAACCGATTTTAAGACATTTTCGAATTATTAATAAAATTGTTTTTAAAAAATTTCTTTCATTAAAATTGATTTTCAATACAATCTAAAAAAATATGATTTCAATGCATAGAAACAATTAATGCCTCATTTATTTCGATATTTAATTTTTGATATAATCTATAATCTATAATCTATGAAAAGTGAACAAATATTTATTGAACTTTAATTTGACAATAATTGAGAAGTAATCAAAAGTTATCTAAAGTTTGAGACATCACAAGAATTAAAACCTATAATCAGGATTTGAAGAATATTCTTGAATTGTCTTCTCATTGAATCGCTAATTAATTTAAACTTATCTTGATAATTTTGGCTTTTGTATTATAATCGAGCAAAACTGCGATATATAGTTTCAAAATATAATTTATTTTATTTCCATTAATTGTTTTTTTAGATGTAAAGTCATTAAAACAATAATTTATTTAAATAATAAGAAACGAGAATATAATGAATGCGATAACAGATCCAGACATAAGTCCAAACATAATGAAGAGAGAAGACAACATTCCAGCGGTGAACGATTGTTCAGGTTTTACACATTTGGGGGCATTTATTACACTAAAAGTTAATAGATATCCATTACTTATACCTAAGAATGCATTCACTATTAAATTCAAAAAATCGTTGTTCGCTATGACTGAGAGTCGACACCAATTAGACCTCAAATTGCAAAACACATAGAATGGGATCAGAAGGAAACGAATGGCATTTAAGAGCCAATGCTTTGATGACAACTGTTTTTGAGTTTTGTGGACATTTGTCATCCAAGAACCTATTATTGAACACAAGTTGAACATAAGATGACTCGTAATCGGAACAAATAGTTTTCTTGGTATGAATGAGAGGGTATCACAAACTGGTTCTATATTGACTTCAATCGAGGGGTATATCGAATAAGTGACGGAACAAACAAAATAGATGTTCAGATAATGTTTCCACGTCTTCGACAAAATGGAGAACAATGACCAGTCTTCTGATGATTCGCCCAAAAAGTCATCAAATTCTTTGTATATTCTATTCTTGACTTTGTTTTTGAAATATCGATAAAAGCGCTAAAAATTGAGCAAAAATTAGTTATATTTTTGTTTTGTTTTGAATAAAAAGTGAATAATTCTTACACTCAATGAAGAGGTATAATAAAAGTCAAAACAGACTAAAAGGACGAGAATTGATGCAACAAAATAGTAAATGTATGCATATCTCTGGCTCTGAATCAAAGTGATTGATATTATCTGAAGAGAGGTCACGAGTAGTCCTCCGAAATATATGCCTAACATTAAAATTTTTCCATAATTTTGGGGCAAAAATGCAGTCATTGCGTGAATACAGGTCTGAAAGACTCCGTTCGAGACATTCAACAGAATTATAGATACGATTGATATAAATATGTAAATATTTTGATGGTCTGATGTGTTGGCGATCGTCAGAATCACTATTAAACTGATTACCAGAGCCTGAAATACAATACTCAAAGTGATTCTTCGGGTGAGACTCCAGACGGGGCTAAACACAAGACAAGAACAAAATATTGCGATAAAGTTCAAGCGATTAACATCTAATCAGTTATTCTGTGCTTGTATTTGATATAAATCTAATTTGCGGTTAATAATGAAAAATAAAAGATTTTCCCCTTATTTGGGAAATCAGATAAAAGTGTGATAGGAGTGAGTCGTGTCTTATTTAAGTGTTAATTACATTTTTCTTTAGACCTTAATTAGGTTTTTAACAAATTTTTGATAAATGAGTTCTTAACACAAACAGTAGTTTTTCTTAATTACCTGATTGGCAGCAATACGTTGAACAGAATTGCGACCACTGCAGAGGTGGAGGAAGTGATCCCATAATAGAAGATTAAGTGGTTTTTATTAATCCAAATGAATTCGCTTTTATTTAAAGCTTTTGAATCGTTTTTATAAATATCACTGAATTTGATGTCACGAAAGAACTAATTTTCAATGAATGGGAACACAAATACAAATTAATTAAATGATCGATTCAACATTGAATGTCAAATTTGCATATAAATTAGATACTTATTTTAGTACATCACTAAATTAGATTCTCTGTAATTTTCAAGTTGAAAGAACAGTTTAATCGTTTGATGAAAGGTAGGGAAACAAATGTCTTCCTCTCAACGATAGCCTAACAATTGTCTCAATTTGTTCATCCATTAAATCAATTCAATTGAATCAAAAATAGCATTCAATTCAATTAAAATGATTCCAATCTTAAGATTATTTTTTTTTCACAAAGAGTTCTGACAACTAATCCCACGAACAAAAAAACTTTTTAAACTCTCGACAATTAATTTAATTGTGTTGAGACAATACCTACCGTTTCCGCATTAATGAACAGATTTGAGGGCAAAAACATAGCGATTCCCTGCAATAGTATGACTAATGCAATGAAATTAAATCTGTCGGTCGGTTGGGGCGACACATAAGTCACAGAATGTGGTTCGAAGATCTTGGACTGTTTCCAGGCCGGCTTTATTGCTATGGGACGGCTCTCACCAATGGATCTGTCGTATGGATCACTGCTTTCATCAAATGTGTTCTCATATAAAGACTTTAATTCCATAATTAACTCGAGTTATGAGAAATCGATAAAATTGTTCACAAAATAAAAATAAAAATTCAAAACATTTCTCTCACTTAAGGAAACTTTTTTTTTGTCGTCAGAATTCACAAGAATTTAGTCATTAATCTTGGTTTTGAACTCAAACAGCACTTCATAAATGTGTGGAAACAAACAAACAAGAAGTAAAAAGTTGTGTTATGTTCGACAACTTTATGACATTTAATCCAAAAGTCGATTAAAAGTCGACAAAAACAACGAGTTATTGAACACAAAGAGAAATTCGATACAAAAATTCACTTATTTTTATCACTGGTTTTCGAAACACATTTTCATACGAATAAATAGTTATTAATTTTAGTGACTTTTTGAACAGTTTTTCATAAAGAGAAAAGTATTTTATGATATAGTGGTAGTGCCTGACGTGACCATACATCAGATCTGATGATTGTCCCAAATATAGTCTACATCTGAATGTTTTAGCGATTTGTATGATATGATTGAGAATGACTTGTATTTCATTTGACAATCTTTATATCGAATACAAATTTGAGGCAATTTTTTCTCTTCTTTCAAGTTTTGCATTCAATTCATTTCAATTCATTAAAGCACTGATCGGTTAAAATTAAAATCTGGTTCTCAAGGATTGATTGAAAATTTGATTTCGAGACTCGTTTTATAAAAATTCAATAAATAAGAAGAAATAAAAAAATAATTTTTGTAAATAAGAGAATCAATAAATCAAAAGCCATGAAAACAAGTCGTTTTTAATCAGGACTATTATTCCCAAATAACTATTCACACAATTTTATATTCAGAGTCATTTTGAAACTGGAATACGACATTGATTTCAGTAATTTTCTTGTGTTTTGTAAATAATTATATATTTTTATAGAAGTTTTTATATAAAGAAATCACGAAATCATTGTTAAAGAGATAATTAAATGTTGTTTTGAATACCAATACTATTATACAATTCGTGTAAATAACTAACAAAACAAGAATTTTCTTCCAAACAAACCATGACTTCAGTTAACAAATGTGTGAAATTAGAATCGAAATTAACGTTTCGCCAAATATTCTGATAAATTGATAAATAAATTCCAAGACTATTGAAAATATGTGTTAATTCATTGGATATGTTGATACTGGCGATACTGGTCACAACTTCTTAGAAATACATTTAAATTATTAATATTAAGGAAAGTTTTAATGAAAATTCATTTGCAAATCATATCATTATATTTACTATAATCTGAAAATTGAATTCAAAAGTAAGAAAAAACTATTACAACACTTGTGGTTATCGCTGTTATTGAAAACTGCATTTGAAGTCAAAACTTATTTCAAATGAAAATCTATAAAAAGAAAAGTCGTTTAAAACATTTTAAAAGAGGAAAAAAATGAATATGACTTCATTCGTCGATTAATAATTAAGCACAGCCTGCGATCAGGTAGTTATCAATAGCCTTTTTTCACATTACAAAATTGGAGTTAGTTCTGGACGGAAGAACAGTACAGAATAACTTTGAGAACAGGACTGTGCCGTTAATTGTGAAGTGTATCTCAAGAAATAGTCTAATGATAAAAGTCATTGAAGAATAACGACCTCTAAATTGTATTGTGTTTTGGGCTCAGAGTCACAGACCGTAAGACAAATGAATTAATAATAAAATTCTTTATTAGAAATATATTTCTCATTAAAAGCAAAAACTGATTATTGTTTGACATCGACTGCGATAAAGACATTACGAAAAACTTGTCTGCAATTTACTCAGCCTATTGAGCACCGGCAACAACACCAAGGTACATGCAAATTACAGCCTTAACTCTGAATGAATTTCTAGAACAATTATTTCAAGGTCTTGAATATCAAGAACAATTTATAAATGATAAATGACAGCATCCTTTTTGCAATTATCAAAAGACAAAACAAAATAGTTTATCTAAAATTGCACTCTAAAAGTAGCATGGCACAATACAGCACAAATTGTGAGTTCATTATTTGCGGCCAAATTGAATGCAAGCCTAACCCCATTGTGATAATGGGTTGAGTGAAGCAAAAGTTAGTCCTAAAGGCTGTGAAAGAAACCGTCAGAAAAACTCGTCTCTACTTTACGTCAAAAAAATGTTTTGATGTTATGATAGAAATGTAATGAAAACTACTGTTTATATCACACGTGGAATGAAATACGGGTTTGAGTTGAGTTTGACATCAATTTCAATACAATTTTGACTTTTAATCAATTTTTAGACTCATTTGACAACATTTAAGACTAAACTAATCTTAAATGTTTTGAAAACGAATTAATTAATTCAATTCAAAAGTAAAATGTTTTGAAAACACAAATCAATTGACAATTTTTGGCCTAATTTTTGTTTTTATTTATTTTTTTGTAAATATTTTTTAATGAATTTATTTTTAATTAAATGTCTCTTCATTTCAACGAAACGTAAGTCTTTGACTAAAATCTAATTTAAGATAATTGTCACACCTTTCGGTGGATCCGATCCTAATTTAATCGCCATTTTCTCCGCAGATATCTTCCGATGACAAAACTGTTCCAATAATTCTTCGGTGTCTTTCATATTTACGAAACTAATTGAGCTAAAGATGTCTTTTATTCGGTTGTCTTTCTATCGGATCCGGAGGAATAAAATAGCGATAATCCGAATGATTAGTGCCTTCTTCTCAATCGCCGCTATTTTTCTTCTGTTGTCGCGAACCATAAAAACAAATCCCAAGTCTTCTGCCAAAAGTTCTTCGTTTTTATCGTCACTATTATCGGCCGAATCTGATAACCAATTATCAGTGGAAACACATCCGAAGCGATCCAAACAGTCTGTGATTGAATTGAGTGCCAAAGACTGGCATTTGTTTAATGAATTATATCCAGTGGTTAAGGGTTGGGGCGAAAAGGGAGAGCCCGTCACACTTGACAACGAAGAAGATAAACAACAGTCAAAGAAACTGTTCAAAAGCGGTGCTTTCGATGTCTATATATCGAACAGAATAAACCCGAACCGAACCCTTCAAGATGTCCGGCCCTACGAGTGCTCTAAAGTCGATTGGAATATAAAATCTTTGGGTTCGGCCTCTATTGTCATAATCTATACAAATGAGATCTGGTCGGCGCTCGTCCGCACAGTTTGGTCGGTCTGGAACCGGACGCCCGACGTTCTGCTCAATGAAATCCTTTTAATCGACGACTTTAGCGATAAGCCTGAGCTGAGGGAACCGTTGGATAAATACATGAACTATTATTTCGGCGAAAGAGTGAAGATTATACGACTTCCCCGAAGGGAAGGTCTTATCAGAGCTCGATTACGAGGAGCGCGAGAGGCCAAAGGGGATGTCCTTATTTTTCTGGACAGTCATTGCGAGGTAACACTCGGTTGGGCCGAACCCCTCCTCAAACGAATTAAGGAGGACAGGCGTAATGTTATCTGTCCTGTGATTGACGTTATATCTGATAAAACACTGGAATACTATGCGGGGAATCCTTACTATTTCCAAGTGGGAGGCTTTACGTGGAGCGGACACTTCACTTGGATTGATATACCCGAAGACACCACAAAAAAGAAGCCGACCTCCTCAGTTGCATCTCCAACTATGGCGGGCGGACTCTTTGCCATCGATAAGAAGTATTTCTTCGAAATCGGTTCTTATGACGAGTCGATGGAGATATGGGGCGGAGAGAACCTCGAACTGTCTTTCAGGTGATTGTCCTCTCATTTAAAACGAGTTATAACTCAAATTAAATTGTAATTCCCATTCATTAGGTTATGGCAGTGCGGCGGTCGCCTAGAAATCCACCCGTGCAGTCATGTCGGACACATATTCCGTGATTATCATCCCTACTCTTTCAATGGCAAAGACACTCATGGAATCAATACATTGCGAACAATTATGGTTTGGATGGATCCGGAATACCAGAAGTACTTCTTTATGCACAGGAATGATCTCAAAGCTATTAATGCCGGAGATCTGAGTTCAAGACTTGAACTGAAGAAAGACTTGAAATGCAAATCATTTAAATGGTATTTGGAGAACATATACACAGAAAAGAAGTTCATCTTCGATAAGGACGCAAAAGCCTATGGATTTGTCAGGAATGGTATCTCCAATCTATGTCTCGACAATTTGAACCGCGAAGAAGACAAGACTCATAACTTAGGTATGATTTTATCGATCCGTTCCTCACATTTTATTCATTTGACTCTCTATTAGGTTTGTATGTGTGCGCACCCGACAGACCACTCGATCAGTGGACTAATCAAGTCTTCACATTAACCAATTCGGGTGAACTCAGACGAGAGGAGGCCTGCGCTACGGCTGACTACGACACAGAGTCTGTTGAAATGAGTAAATGCATTAATATAAGGCACGTCCGGAACAGGCGTAAGAGGACCGTCCAAAAGGAAAAGAGGAAACAGTTGTGGAAACACACAAAAGGCGGGCAAATAATAAACGATATGACCGGTCAGTGTCTGTCCACTTCTGAGACCGAAAGTGGATCTGATGTGAAAATAGTCGACTGTAATGAAGACGACGCCCACCAGTTGTGGTGGTTTCAGGCATACACTGATATAAGTGTCGATTAATGATAATATTTATAATAAAAATTAGTAAATAATTAATAATAGTTAACAAATAGTTAAGAAAATTAACAAATTTATAGCTTTTAAACGAATTTGAATGCAATTCAGTATTCGCTGCAAAATAT
Organism: Minunthozetes semirufus; assembly: GCA_034699985.1. Taxonomy (NCBI): domain Eukaryota; kingdom Metazoa; phylum Arthropoda; class Arachnida; order Sarcoptiformes; family Punctoribatidae; genus Minunthozetes; species Minunthozetes semirufus. The sequence continues at coordinate 12,613 of JAQIXD010000281.1, forward strand.
CTCTAAAAATGGAAAACAATTTATTTATTTATAAAATGAAAACAATTTAATAGGAATTCAGTGTTAAACCACTGACCAGTCATTAATGGTTTGCGAGAACTTAACCTAACATTTGAGTCATTATTATCTCTAAAACACTTGAAGTGCACTTTATATTCATTTTTATATTTATTTCAAATGTTTTTTCGATTTTTTTTTTTGTAAAGTTTTATAGACTTTTCTAATGTTTGCCACAAAATGTATAATTAATCGCATTATTACTGCTTTTAAGAGATTTCTCTTCAATTAATTTATTTAAACATTTCTCTGAAAAAGTGGTAATTTTTTATTTTTATAGACCTTTTGTTTCAATGAATTCTACTCTAATTTTGAGACAAATTCCGCAAAAAAAATGATTTGAAGTAATTTTAATAAACTTTTCAATTGATTGAAATAAACATCACTTTTATATCAAATTTTATTTTTTAATTGAATTTTGAGTTACATTTTGTTCGGGTTTTATGTAATTAAAATATCGGTTATTAAAACTTTTAAACTAATTATTCTTTCGAATGATATCTTCGGATGTGTTTATTGAGAATTGACTTTTGATTGAATTTTTGGTCGCAAATCTCGTAATTACAAACAAAAGGCTTTTCTCTCGAATGAATCCGATTGTGTTGAATGAGACCACTTTTATTGAAGAATTTCATTTTGCAGTCCTTTTGATTGCATTCAAATCTCTTTTCCTTCAAATGAACACAACGTTTGTGTTTCTTAAGATCTGATTTGATTTTGAATCGTTTTCCGCATTCAATCCAATCGCAAACGAATTGTCTTTTACTCGAGTGAACTAATTGATGTTTTTTAAGATCAGTGACTCTTTTTAACCGTTTTACGCATTCATTACATTTGAATGGTCTGTCATTTTTGTGAACCAATTGATGAGATATGAGTTGAATATTTCTTCGGAATTTTTTGTGACATTCATTGCATTCGAAGCGCTTCTCATTTGTATGAATCAATTGATGTGATTTGAGATTTTTTCCAATATTTGTTTCAAATCGACATTTAGGCCAAAAACACTTGAAATTCTTCGACTTCTCCTTTATTTCAATGATATTGACATCAGTTTTGCAAACATTAATTTCATTGATAACTTTATTGTCGTTTAAATCAAATTTAATTGAATTTTCAGTACTTTTAATGAATTGATTTTGTCGTTCAGACAGACATTCATTAAATGTCTTCAATTCAATTAATTGATTCAATTTTGTGATCAATTGTTTCGACATTTTTTCTCAAATTAAACAAAAGACAAAAAAAGAGGCAAATGTTAAGAGATTTGATAACAGTTTTAAAACTTCACTCAAGTCTTCAGTTTATTCAGTTTTATAGAATATTCTGTAATCAATAGACGAGACATCTGTTGAATGCATTGAAGACAACTATTTTACGCCTTAACTCAACCAAGTTATGGCAATTGTCTAATGACTTAAATCTTTATATTTTTAATTGTTTTCATTAATTATTTAATGAATAGAATTAAAGACAATTTATGTCAGAAAACAAAGAACTGTTTTCGAAAATAATCGTATTGTGAGCCAAATAATAGTACTAATGATTGCTATTAAGGGAAGAGATAGCAAACACTTGTCAATGAGTTCTAATTTATTTGAAAGCCTTTTCTTGTTATGTAAGGGAAGGCCTGAGTAAAGTCAAATTATTGGGTCACTCAGTGGTAGCAGTGGTTTGCAAACCGGTATTGCATTCTTTGGACGCAATTATTTCGCCTCAAAAAGAGTCGATTAAAATAATAGTTATTTAGTTCTTCAAAGAAGTTATAAATACTTTCTTTCATTCAATGAATAAATCAAAAGAAAAAAAAATAAATGAATTAAAAGTAATTCAAAAGACTTTAAACTCAAAACAAAATCTGAATAAAACTTCTGAAGAAAACTATTTTGAGACCAAAACTCATAAAAAGAGGCGAAAATCGAAAGACAAAGAAAAAGCAAAATAAAAATCAAATCATTTATTCTCTTAAAAAACGGAAAATTTGTTTTAAAATATTCAATGAATTCATAAAATTAATCGAAAAATACACACAAAAAGAGAGCAAAAAATTAGAGCAAATATTTTTCGATATAATATTTTATTCTAAACTTATATACGATTATAATATAATAAAACAAATACAATATTCATAATTAATTGTAATAATAATAATAATTAATCAAATTATAGGGATTTTAGAGAAAAATCTTTATTCAATAATAAGAGAAATATAGAGAAAATCAAATGAAAAAAATGGTTTCTCTCATAAACTTACAGATAATTTGTTTGTGTTTTTTTATTCTCAAATTTCACCGCATTTTTCAAATCAATATTTTATTTAAGACTTTTTGCGAAACAGTCTCTCCTAACGAAGGAGCAGAAGAAGAGGAGAATAATTCCAATCAATAATAATAATAATAATAATAATAGTATTCATTAATAGTTATCACAATCGAGTGTTTGTGTGATGTGTTTTGCCATCAATTTTTAAATCCATTAAATAAATCGCTTTTGAAGACAATTAAAGGTCAGAACAATCGGAAAACAAATTGTGATTAAACTCTATTCGTTTTTCTTCTTAATGACGATGTCTTTGAGATTTACGTTTACTTTCTCTTTGACTTTAAGCGGAACAGAATTGAAACAAAACCTAATCATTGGATTTAAAGACATTTTTGTTAATTAAACTCATATTAAAAACCACTCAAAATGCGGACAAACCTTTTGAAAGCTTCCAATTCTTTCTCGAATTCGTCGAGTTCTCCATTATCTAAGTCTATGTCTTTCGGCATAAATACTTCGTCTAATGATTGGACACAAAGAGAGATAAAATTAGAATCAAAGACAATGAGAGGAATGGAATAAGTGGTGACAAACCTGGAGAGAGAGCCTCATCCGTGTGGTTCTTCTTCCGGTTCTGTTTATTGATTTTATTCTGTTTTTGTTTTATATTATGCCTCAACTCGTTGTCGGCCACTCTTTCGGGAGACATCGAGTTATTCTGTTTGCCGTTTGACAGAACCGATCCGTTTTGTTTGTGGTGCGGAATAACCCCATTACAGACAATCTGTTCCGTTGCGGAAATGTTTGTCTTATTGTTTTGATTATTTTGGATGTTGTGAACAGAGTTCTGACTCAAGTGGTTGTCCTCTCGCTTATCATTTGATGTTTTTATCTTCTTTTTGCTATTTTTATTATTCTTCGCATTCGTGGTATTCTTGGCTGCCGTTCCGTTAGAGACACCATTAATACTATTATTGAGATGATTGGGGTTTGACTGAAGAGATGCCAAGTCTAAGAGCCAGAAGTTGCTCCCATTCGGGGGCTGGGATTCCGACAGTTTGGCAGTCAGGGAGTCGTGAAGGAGAGCCTCCGATGGCTTAGTCGTCGCAGAAGAATGTTGTTCTTTGAGTTGTTTGGATGTTATGCTGTTCTGATGGCAATGAATGCTATTATTATTGACATTAGAAGACATGTCTTTCTGGTCAATAGACTTATGATCCGATTTATGATTACTTTTATTATTATTATTACATTTTTCGGCAGTTTTTGTGTTATTATTGGAATTATTAGTTGAGTTTGTGAGGGGTTTGTTCTCCTTTTCGAGTCTGGAGTTCTTCGCCTCCTTATTGTCTGATTTCTTTTCTTTAGTCTTCTTTTTCGGTTTATCCCTTTTCTTCTTGTCTTTGACGTTAGCGTCGGTTCCGTTAATAAAGTTAATCAGTTCTTCCAAATCTCTTTCGTCTTCTTTTTCGATTTGGTCTTTCGATTTGCAGTCGGTTTCGATTGGAATACCGTTTTGAGTGTTGCCGTTGTTTTTCTCACATTTTTCTGCTTTGCGTTTCGAGAGCCTCATCCGCAGCCGTTCCCTCATCTCATTGTAGTTGCGAGACGTGGGCGCGACCGCAGGCATCCCGTGACCGAACACTTCACAATAGCAACAGTCGCAGACCCGACCCCCTTCTCCTCTTTGATTATTACTCGTCGACGTCGATGTGGTAGAGCTTTGGTCAGAGCATGAGTCGTCGTCCTCCTCCTCGTCTTCTTCGTCGTCTACATCTTCTTCCTCTTCGTCGCAATCTTCGTCTTCTTCGCAGTCGTCCTCATCATTGGTTTCGACCACTTTTGGCGATTCGTTCTTTGATTTACTCGTCAAAAGCAGATCTACTTGTGTTGAGGCAGTGCTGCTCTTTAAGTGTTTGTTAGGCGGCGGCAAATTCGTTATAGTTTTGATGTCAATGGCGTCCCATTCGCCATAAGCGGCCAAAAGTGTCTGTTCCTGAAGAGCTGAATGTGTTTCGACCTCAATGTTCACGGATTGCATGTTTTTACCCGATTTTAGGAGTTTTTGTTCCTCAAGGAAGCGAGCGTTCAGACACTCTATCGACGGCTTCTTTATGCACATCGGACTGTCACCACTCCCGCCGCTGTCGGACCGAGGCTTGCCTTTGCCGGCACCGGACACGTGATCGTCTAAAACCCACTCAACGCTGAATTGTTCCCATTCTTTGATTAGCGCACGTTTTTTGTTTAAAATCGCGAACTTTTGGGACAAAAACAGAACAGAATAAGTGATAACACAATCGATAAGAGATTAAAATGTGTTTTTGTTTTCATTACTTTTTCGTATTTATCGATAAACTGTTGGGCTTCGCGCCAAACAACTGATATGACAGTCATTTCGTCTTCGAATTTCAGAAATCTCGCGTACATATCGATGAGGGACCGGTCTTTTGTCAGTGCTGTCAACCTATCAATCAATCAAAGCATTCAATTAATTAAAAGCAGTTATAAATCAAAATCAATTCAAAGGCCGAAACAAAGTATCGATTATTGAAAAACAAAAATCAATCACTGATTTGACGGAAATTCATACTTTGGTAGTCCGTGTTTGATGAAAGTGTCGGAATAGACAGTGCTTTGGAACAGTCGCCGGTTGAGGAACTCCCAGGTCAGGTTGAATTTGCGCAAATGCTTAGACTCGAGCTCTTGCAGGAATTGTGCGCTCTTTTTGGAGGCGCGACACAACTTTCCGTACTGGTCTATCATTGCCTCGAACAGGGCCTGAGAGCCCTGTTCTAAATGCTTCAACAGATTCAGACGCATCTCCACCACAAACAGGCGGACCTGTGCTTCCAGACATTGGTACAGTTTGTGTCGGTCGTGAACACACAGCCTAAACACAGGTAATACACATTTGTTAACAGATTATCAAACGTTTAATTGAAAAGTCATTCGAAGAAGGCTTTGAAGGAAAGACAAAAAGAGGGGAATGACTCCAATTATAGCTGAGGCAATAAAACGAAGACATATTCATTGAACAAACGGTTCATTTGATACTTGAGTTGATTTTCAAAGACTTAATGCTTATAAAAATATTCACAAAATCAGAGAAACAGAAGAAATAGAGAGAAATGAGAGGAAAATAAATAAGAAATTAATTTTAGAACTCATTATATAAGACGAGAATCGAGTAAAGCCTATACTCTTCTGAGGAGAGCACACATTGCGAGAGTCGGGGGTTATTAACACTTGAATGAGAAACAAATAGTAAACATTTCCTTTGGTTTGAATGCATGCCATTCATTAAAGAGTCAATTAGTCGACTATTTTAATGTTTTTATTGTTTTCGTCTCATATTTATTGGTCGTTCCCATCGATCCAAAGAGTCGGTCACAGAGTATAACAAAAATCCAATAAATATTTTTGTCATTCATTTATAAACTGAAATATTTTTATTGGAAAGACTGAGCGGACGGACAACTATGTGGGACGTAAGGCTCTCTCTATGTCTGAGTCAGTCATACAGATGTGCTCTGCGTAGGCATACCTCAAACGACAGGCATTCCAGCCTAAGTGCCGGTATTTATTAGCACTTTCGGGTCAAATAGGGTTAGAATAACTAATTTACAATTAAATGATCACTAATTTTGACCAAAAATAGGCAATAATTGGGAATACGTTTGAAAAGAGAGGAATCAATGAAAATGTGGTTTAACTCACTTATGAACTATTTCTTTGAGTCTGTCATTTGAAGGCAACGGACACTTCATATGAAGAGTCAGTTCCATTCGGTTTTGTTGCATAAATGTCTGGTTTAGGACAAGACCTGATTCCCGGTAAATGCGAAGAATGGCTGACTTGAGTTCGTGCCAACACGACCGAAGATCTTCGTGGAGCGGCTGTTGGCCAGAGTCGTGTCGTTTACATATAGGACACGAACAGGAACTGGTGGTCACCGATATGGAGGTCGACGTCGTAGTGGTTGTCGACGAACTGTTCGTTGTTTGAGTGGCGATCGAAGTGGACGACGATATAGACGTTGTGGCGCTTAATGTCGAGCAGTCCGTAGTGTTAGTGGCCGTCACTTTCAATGTCACCGAACAGTTTGAGTCCTTCTCTCTGTCCCTTTCCTTTTCGATTATCTTTTTGCATGAATTGCAGAACCAGAGCGAGACTTGTGGTGAGTCTGACATCAATTCCAGAGCTGTCCATAAAATGGCATTAATTTAATCGATTAATAAATAAAATAACAAATAATTGAATTTTGAGAGCATTTCAGAGCACTTCCAGCAAAACAATGGTTTTAATGATTAAAACCTTTCATTTGAGACAAAATAATGAACAGAGAGTTAGAGATTTAGTCAGAGTTGACTCAAATTGACATAAAATGAGTAATAAATTGAATTAAAAAATAATTTCATATAAAAACTGAACAAAGAATTACTCAATCATTAACTCAACGACAGAGACATAAGCGGAACAACTCTAAGACATTATGAGAATAATGAATCCATACCTGCGAGAAGTCGAGCCCTTTCCGGGTTGTGCGGACACCGACAGAGCAGACATCGGCCGTTCTTAGCGTCTAAGACCACTTCTTTGCCGTTTCTTTCTTTAATGACAGTCTTCTCGTGTTTAAACTCATTCATCTCTCCGTCGGAACAACCGATCGGCGAATGTCTGCCCTCAAGAATCCGATTGATTTCATCCATAACCTGTCGATAAAAGCAATGCTTTAGCTTTTGGGCCAAACATTTGGCTGACATTTGTATACCTGTACCGGCAGCTGATCCGTCACAGAATCACTTCTGGAGGACTTAGACTTGCATTTGTTGCGATTCTTACGCTGAGGGCTGATTCCCGACATTTGTTTGTCCGAATCTTCGCTCAATAGTAATGACATTCAATTAATGGCAGAATTAATCGATCAAACAATCAATCGATTTCTGGAAAACTTGATCTCCTTTTGGACGCTTTGACCACAAACACAGACAAACGGTTATATATCCGATTAGCAAATGATTGAATCGAAATCAATTGAGACTCAAATCATTAGTTGAATTGAATTCAACTATTTTTTGTATTCACTTTTGAATATCAATTGAATATAAAAATATAGAGAAAACACAAAATGCCATTCAATTCAAGTCAATCCATATAATGGCGAACAAAACGTAATAAAGACATACGTCAAGGGGTATACACACAAACCACGTCTAACACACATCTTATGCTTAATTGGAGGATCACCTGATTTTAATGCTTATTGCAGAATGTTATTGTTTACAATCAAAAAGTCAGCTTGATAACTCTTTACTTGATCAATTTGGCTGAATTAAAAATTATTTGAGCTGCCTGTTTTGCTTTAACAAGATAAATTCCTGAATTTTCCATCTTTTTCGAGTGAGTGCCAGAAGTATGAATGACCTTAAATCTCGTGTCAGTAAATATAGTTTGTGAGCCCTTAGAATAGTTTAGTTGTTTACTCTCTCAACAAGAATTAGCCCTTCACTCAAACAATCCCTTAATCCTAAATACGTAACGCTATTAGTGAGAAAAATGCATGAAATTGGATATTTGAATATGTGACAGGTCTTTTCCCGTTGTAAAACCCCTGCTCTGGTACTTCTTATCGTTAGATAAATACCAGGTTTCATCATTCATATGGTTTCCCTCTTAGCCTTAACCCAGTTCTGTTGTACTGTTGTTTGTGAATCGCTATCTGAGGGGTGTTTTCAATGGGGAATCCAATGAAAAAGGGGTCAAAAATAGTTGTTTTTTGCAAAAGAATTTCACATAATATGTGTAAACGAAATCAATTACGTCACTGTATTTCAAGTTTTTTTTCTTCAATGAAATGTATTTTTATTGAAAACTTCAGATCAAAAGATAGTTATCTTCCGATAAAAAATGAAATTATTTTTATAAATACTTTTGTTTCTCATATAATAAACCCTTTGATTGAAGCGAAAGGTTTAGCCTTTTTTCAGTCAAAAATTCCATAAATAACTCGTTTAACGCTTTTGTGAATTATTTCATTTAAAATGCTTTCCTTTTGATAAGGAGTTTAAGTATTTTAAAACTCTTGATATCTCTTTTATATCTCAAATCTTATTAAAAATTATTTATAAATAATTGAAATTAATTCACTGAATGAGCCTTTTTATCAGCGAATAGGAACTTGTTTTTTGAGTTTTGTTTACAAATACTTTTTGCCACAAATATTCCGATTATTTTTTATTTTCCAATTTTAATGAATAATTACTTTGAATACAATGTTATCATTAGTTCTGTAAAACAATGAGAAAAGTTTACTAAACTTTTATTTTATTCCTGAATTCAAAGTATTTATTGTTTAACAGAATATTATCTGTTATCTGATAGTCTTTTGCCATTATTTCAGTGTTTTTATCAAAATATTTGACACTTTTTAAACATTTTTTTCGGTTTATAAGAATTCCAATGATTTATATAAACGACTTATATATTGAGTTCTATTCAAAAAGAAATTAATTAAAAACGAGTTTTTCATTTTTGATGGGATTTTTTCCGATGAATCACTGATTCCCAAGAATTTTCTCCTTTCAAAGAGTATTCAATTTCCTAAAAAATTGAATTTGTGATGATCTCACACCAATCAGAGATGCACAGCATAACAGAGTTATCTTTCTTTTCAAATATCAATTCAATTGAGAATTGCATGAATGAGTTTCGCCTCAAAACTTCTTATATTTTCCCATGGTATAAAATGCTCATATCAGGGTTGAATGTAGCGGAAAATATGAAACTTGTCAGATCACATTCACGAGAATTTTTCGCTCATCCCTTTCAATCATAAATGTTTGAAAACAGATTTATTGATGTCTCATATAAAGCACTTTTAATCGGATTTTGTTATATGAAATGGGATTAAGTATTTGATAACAAATATTTAATCCTTTCATTTGATCGTATCCTTAGTTTGTTTATTACAAAAATGTTACTCAACTCAATTCAATGCTAATTAATTCAGTTAATTAACGAATACATGTTTTTGAAAACAAAATCATATGAGAAAATGAGATTAACTTTGAGAACAATGAATCAAATGTGAAACTATAGGAAAAAATGGGCTAAAAATGGAGCAAAACTGGTATTCATTATGAATTACATGAATTCGCTTTTGATTTATAAATATTTTTACCATATTTTCCATAACATAACACAAATTTCTTTCTGACATTAATTGAATTTTTATACCAAAGAATAAAAAACAAAATCTATTTATTCGTTACTCCTTTTAATAGTGAAGAACTGAAAAGAAAAGAAAAGATGAAATGAAAAAAATCTAATTTCAAAAGAGAGTGAAGAAGTAATTGACTCAATAAAAGTCAAAAACTTTTTGTTTGTTATGAAGTGTTTTATGGAAAACAATTGAACAATAAATTGTTGCCTAAAAGCGATTCATGTTTTGCTTTATTCACTGCACAGGTATGGCGTGGAGTAGACTGTGTTGTTCTCACTGTGTGAGCGCACAGGTAAAAAAGCGCACACCTTTTTCACAGCACATACATAAATATTCTGATAATAAACAATATTTATTTGTTGGATAAGGATAAGGACATTGAACTATTGAACTCAATATAAGAACTCTATTATACCGCATATTATATAAGCTATAAAACTATATATACAATACTTATATATAAAACTCATTGAATTAAATAACTTTTCCCTATCTATAAACGACTCGATTCACACATTTATGCCTTTCTTATCGAGTGATCGACAGTTTTATCTCTAACTCCCTTTCGGACTCTTTTCGGATTAATTCCAGGATTAGATTTCACTTGAATTTTCACTTCTATTTTGAAATCAAGTGATATTTAATTAAGTTATTGCCGTTAAAAATAGCGGCAAATAATCGAGTTAAAGTAATTATCGCACAGAATATTCTGTTTCTATTTATACGTCTAAATGGCATAAATCATAGATAGAGTATGAACTGAGAGTCCAAACAATTTATTTCAGTATTAATTTGATTTCATCCCATTTTGCGTTAACTTTAATTGAAATGACTAAACATCTGTTAAAAACATATTTTTCGACTCTTTATCTCTATATTAGCCACCGATATGTCAGATGAGGTTCCCTTTTAAGCGAAAAATAATTTAATAGTTGTATTGATGCCAACAAACTCATTGATATTTCAGAGAAGAGTATAAGAGTAGAGAAAAACATCAAAATATATTGAACTCAAAAATCAAAAGATAGTAAACTCAATGAAAAAGTGGTTTTCTCTGGAAATAAGGTTTCGATTGATTAAAGTTTTGTATTAATAATAATTTCTCGTTTGAGCTCACGTTTTGCGGCTCAGACCTCATATTGCACTTCATATTCAAAGGGAAAACATTGGTTTTTGATTCTATGGTTTGCGATAATGAATGCGTTATTCAAATGCAAATCACTTTTTTCGTTGGACTCAATACCACTCAATGTTTTGAATCTAGACTTTGAGGCAATTGAGTCAAAACAGGTATACAGTTATCCAGCGCTCAGATTATCGCAACTTTTATTAATGCAAAACTCATTTGTTATTCTGGAAAAGCGATGGATATTTTGTCAGTTATAGACCTGAATGTTGATGGGGGCCGACCATAACTGATCTCTACATTTCCTATTCATTAAATGTTAAACAGTTATTGATATACAGATTATGATTAATATTATATAAAATCGGTTTTATTTCTCTTTGCTTTGCATTCAAATAATAATCAATTTTAACAAAACTTATTTTTTGCACGAATATTGACACTAAGAAAAGGTTTATGCAAATCTCTTGGGATTAGATTAGATAACGACAAAACGAGTCACTGATGTATGGCTCGAATGGCCTCAACTTTTGAACTTCAAATATCGAAGAAATACAAAACAAATGGTAATTGATTTCTAGGGTTAACCATCAGAAACATTAGGAAAACTCCTAATTAAAGTGCTGTCACTTAAACCAGGATAATTAGAAGTGTTTTCAAGTGTATTTGAAGCCTCATTTGTATGGCTAAATGGATGCCTTTCAGAAAATCTACAGAATCTATAGAACGGAATATTTAAGCAATTAAAAAGTATCATGGTCCAATGGTCCAATAGTCGATCAACGATGGCTTAAAAAAACAACAACAAAGTTATAATGATTTCGTGAATTACACTAATCTATGAACTCTAGCCTTTGGCCATCCATGAGTTTCCATGAGTTTAAATTTAAATTTATACAAATTATACGATATTTTTATAATTGTGGAGCATTTTCCTTATGGGGAGAGCGCACAGACACCACAGGATAAACAGCTCCGGACGGCGGTGTCCTAGAACTTGAAAACCGGTCTCTCGTATAACTGCACTCCAATTATTATTTGGCCGGTGCTCTAAAGCGTACCAAAAATAAGACAATTTGCAAAAAAAAACTGTTCCTCTCTTCCCAAACAGACTGAACTAAAACTAAAACCCAAACTCACATAACATGTCATTTAGTATTATAAGTGACTCTAATATACATTACTTTTATGTAAAGCAAAAAGTTTACAAAGAATTCTTCAAAACTGTGTCTCAAAAGTCTGCGAATGTATTAAAAAGGCGGAAGTTTTTCATTATAAGCCGTTTTATCGTATCGTTGGCTCGTCTTAAATGAATGAAACACTTTTTTGTTGAGACACTATTCCGTGAATTGTAGTGAAAAACAATTGCCTCGACTACTGGCGTACCTCTTCTGGTGTAATCTTTGTCATTTAGAAAGTGCATCAAACCGTTACGCTTAAGACAAATACATAATACAGTTATTTGCCGTTCATTTCGATTCTGATGTCACTCACGAAAAGTGCATTTAATTTAACCACTTTTCCGACTATTATTCAAAATTATTGTCAGTGAAAGAGAAACAACTTCTTCTCATTCTTCTGTTGTCTTCATTTGTTGTGAAAAATTGTTTTTGAAAAACTTGTTTCAATTGGTCTACACTTCAGATTTCATGACTGAATCAGATATTTGTTATAACTTTTTGTTTCAAATGAACTTCTCTTTGAGTTTGAGAAACAGACCAACGCTTCCAATGGACAGCGATTGAAGTGATTGAAGAGATTTCATAACTTTTAGATCAAAAAAACTTTTATGAATCGATAAAAAAGTACCACTTTTTCAAACAAAAGCTAATTTTGTGGACAATAATAACAAAACAATAATATTTGATCCGAAAATAATGTCAACCGAATTGAATACATCGGCTTTACTTCGCCTGTCATTCATATCATCCCTCTTTGTATTGAATTTTTTGTGTTTAATTAAAATAGTTTGCTATCAAAGGGCAAACCATTGCATACACACCACTACCTGCGCTTTTATAGTAGTGGCTTCGACAGCATATCTGTCCTCATGGTTACCATATTTGTTCCATTCGTTTTACAACTCGACTGTGTGGCCACTGTTGGACATCAAAGACCACTGCATTATTCAGCACACAGTCAGCGGTCAGATAACGACAATACTATTCGCGATATTATGTGTGCGTAAACTCTATGATGCGTTCTCTCCGGCAAAGGCACGGACTATGAGTTACGCGGCCTGTATTGCGTGGATAATACCACAATTGGTGTACCTGACTATGGCTGAGATTGTCAACGTTGACGACAATAACAGTTTCCACTTCTTGGACAGAGTGGTGCCGTCCAACTCAACTCTTCCTTCCTCTGATTCAAAAGTGGTTACCGAGGGATTCATGATTTGCGTGCATAGGATGAGCAGTGCTGTTATGGCACAGATGTCCTGGCATTACGTTGTTTTAGTAATTCCCATGACTGCAATGCTTTTAATTTGTTTGTCCGCCAATTATCTGAGGGATTCGTTCAAAAAATGTAAGTCTTTTGTCTTAATCATTGAATTAAAGTCAATTAAAAGCACTAAAAGACTACAAAAATTTGCGATAAAACTAATATTAACCGCATTTTAGTCAATCTTATCGTTGATTTTATTACAAAATGATTTATAGCCAGAGTTAACATGCCTTAAGTGAACCAGAATAGCAATTTCAAGAATATTTTAATGGCACAGCATGTGTACACTGGGTAAAGGTTCATTGATGCTACTGCTAGGACGTTAGAATATGAGATGACTATGACAAGGTCATTTGTTTTTAGGGCTGCGAAATATAATTAATTAATTCGTTAAAAATTGGGATTTAGTGTATCATAAGTGATGGTAGAGTCAAGTGGTATAAAAGTGGAACAAATAGTTGTGTTAAACAATATTTTATCTGAACTAATCATCTCTTCGACTAATTCCAGCTGTTTGTCTGATCATAGATTATATTCTGACCTTAATTACAAGTTCTTCTAATTTAATGGTTTGATCTCTACAGCAAACGATGGTTATTGCAACTGTTCCGCTGATGCCATACTTAATATATGTCTGTATCTAAACTTCTTATGGCTATTACTGCTGCGACCGATAGTAGTGTTGAGGACTCTTCTGAGTCAGAACAGCAGCGAAGACCTGACATCAACTCATTGGTCGCCAATCAATCCATTCTCACAACAGACACAAACAATTTATATGGATTTCGGTACTCATCTGATGCTAATCATAATCTCAATACTCGTCCCCTTTTCAACTCACGGAGGCTTCAGAACAGATATGAAGCAGAAGTTGAGAAAAAATGCTAATAAGTACTGCCCTTCAAATGCAATCAAAGCACTCGAAGCCAATTATTTCGACTTAGAAATGCCTAAAGAGGGAACAGATAGTGATAGTGTCAGAGCTGTCAAACTGAACAGTGCTCTCTATTAAACTCAATTCTTCATCATTTGTTAGAATCAACTCTTATTTGCTTTAATTTATTATAATTTAATTATTATTTGTTTTATTAAAGAATAAAATATTCTTCACTTAAATGAATAAAATCTCATAAAATGATTGACTGTTTGAAAGATATTCTCGTTTTTTAGGTAAATGTCCTCTGAATTGGAGTTCAATTGAATTTAATTGATTTATAGACATTTATATGTGAATCGATTGAATCCTAGAGTTTAATGTCCTATAATTGAATTTATTTTGATATAAGTCAAGGATTTTTTCATTTCAAAGTAAAATACTCTTTGAAAAGGAGGTCAGAGGTCTCCGAATGTGTGTTTGAAAATTTAATTCTCAAATACTTTGTATATTTAAAAACCAAAATAAGCTTAAAATATATGTAATTTATTCTTTGAAATAAATAAAGCGATTGAATTGCAAATGAATTCAAATGAATGACAATAAAAAAGTCAATAAATTCTGGTTTTAATCGCAAATGTTTTTTACCACAAAATTATTAAATAGATTTTCATTATTATCTCAAATGAAAATCAAAGCCATTATCAGCGAAGCGTTTCATTTGGTTTTGATATCATTTGATTTCAATTAATTCTTCTTATGCTTCACTTGGCTTTGATTAAAGACTTTTGTTTGGATCACTCTTTTTCTCGATTATGTTATGAAATGACAAAACATTGAGGACAGACACAAATCAGACAAAACAATAGCTCAGAATCAAAACAATTGTCTCCTTTTCTGTGTTAATTTCAATCCCACAAAACGTCAAAAGAAATTATGGAAAACCAAAGTATTGTTTTAATATCTGTTATGAAAATTAGTGGTAATCTTTCTCTTCCTCATAGCTGTTCCCCTTAAGTATTAATTCTTATTTTTCAATGTTTTGTGAGTCAATGACATTAAAATGTTGAGAAGATTTCACTCAGCATTTTAATGGTCGGCCAAAAGATTGGCATAAAATTTAAATTATTATGAATTTCACATCAGTTTAGACATTAATTTGGAGATAATTTGAAAATAATTTTAATGTTTTACTAAACATTGAAAAATATTTTATTAATAAATCCCAAGAAATCTATTTGAAAGCCAAGCCTTCGCTTATGCCTTAAGAGTTCAAGAGTTGAATAAAATTTACGATTTGTTTAATAAGAGTTGGTTTTACTTAAATCCAGATCTATTTTCTGTAGATTTATTTATAGGTATACACACAACCAAAATCACTCCACTCCCACATGAAAACTGCTCAGAATAAGTGAACATATTTTTAGAAAATCAATTTTCTCTGATATCTGTCAAAGAATTTCATTAATCAGTTCCATAGCATCTGATAACTAATGGGGAGGTCTTGAATGTCTTGAAACTAATGGATAGTTTTGCTTCTTCTGAGGAATCGCTAATTTTTTTGCTTCAAATCTTTGAGGAGATAACAAATTTTGGTTGATTTTGTTGTTGTCATACCATTTAAGAAGATTTATAATTGAATTTTTAAATTATTACTCAATTTAAATGAGATTTTCGTTTTTGATTCAATGGATTGACATAATTTGGTTCTGAAGTTATCTAAGACTTGCGTTAAATCAATGAGTGATGCTTTGCTGGCAAATATAATTCACCTTTTTTTCAGGTCTTCAGCAGACGGGAAGTCTTTCTTCTGGTCTTTGACTTCTTATCAAAACTCGAGATCTGATTGAAAATCAAAAGTTTGCAAACAATGGAAATACAGCTCAGAATCGGAAATATTATACAATTTCTTCAAAAACAAGCAAAAAATTAGGCGGAGCTCCACTCAAATGCCAGACACAACAAGTTTTTAGCAAAATCCGAGCTCAACCTAAGATCGAAGAAATGTAATTTTGGAAATATTCAAAAATCCAATCCATTAGTTGACCCAATAATCACATTCTGTTATAGTATTTGATCCAAATATTAATGGGTTTGTCGTCTGAATGTCAAGAATTTTGATGATTTATTTAAAACAAATTTTATTTGCGAGAAATTAACCATAAATTATCTGTCATTCATCCAAATGTTATCAAAAACTGAGTGCTATTTTGTGCTCTCCATCAGAAACGAGTCACGAAATTCAATTTGTTTTTTAGGACAAACAGTTTTTTGTTGTTTTTCATTTCAGTCGATTCCCAAACCTTTTCATTTTGTCTCTTCGTTTGAATTAACAAAAACTTTTTGTTTTAGTCTTTTCTTTTATTTCCCAATTATTAACGGATCTGGTATTCAATGTCGAAATATAGGACAGGACTCGACTTTATTTTTACTCAACAAAACCTTTTTTTTCATTAAATGCAATACAAAGACTTAATTGTGATCTCTTTCACGGAATGATCTAAATATTTGTCCCAAACATTAAAATCATTTGAATTTTTTGACTTAATTTAAAAAATAGTAGTTTTTTGCTCACAATTCCCAAAACCAATGTATTAATGGTTTTCATTCAATCAAAGTCTGAGAAATAAAAAAAATTGTTTTCAAAATAAAATGTTATGTAATTTGACATCGATTTGATTCAATCTCTTTGAAGCGGACTTTGAGGCAAAAGTTCTATAATACCAGAAAAATGTTGAAATATATTTCATAACGTATTGAATAAATTGAATAAGAGCAAAATTGAATTTTCAAAGAGCAAAATAGTCGGCAATCGTTTTAATCATAACATTATATTTTTCTTTTTCCTAAACCTGACGACGAGTTTTGAATTCTTGATTAAAAGTTAATTAGTGCTGAAAATACTGGAAAACTAGCGATTACTCGAAAGCCTCGATTACTTCCATAGCTTTTCTTTTTTTCGAAATCAAAA
Organism: Minunthozetes semirufus; assembly: GCA_034699985.1. Lineage (NCBI taxonomy): Eukaryota > Metazoa > Arthropoda > Arachnida > Sarcoptiformes > Punctoribatidae > Minunthozetes > Minunthozetes semirufus. The sequence goes on from JAQIXD010000281.1 coordinate 29,576, forward strand.
ATTATTGTTTCATTCAATTCATTGGACAGAGTTATAGGAAAACCTAAATAACTGTGAAATTACAATTAAATTGAAGGCAAGTCTTATGTGATTCATCAAATGCCTCATTAATAATGCGAAAGAATTTATTCATTGAAATACTCACTCATTTCCAGCACTCCATAAGAATTATAAAAATTAATATAAAAATAATTTATACAAAACATTAAATGAGAAAATCGTTTCAATTAATTACAGACTTACAACAATTTCGCACAGAATTCAAGTGAAATTCAAATGTTATGCAAAACCTAATGACGGCTGTTCTCAGGAGTGGCTCTTATTTTAAATTAATTAATCGATAGCTTATCAAATGATAGGAAAAACTATTCAATTCAGTAGTAGTTTAGATAACACAACAAAATTGTAACTGAAATAACTGTTTTTATACGCGACATAAAGTGACATTGCTCCTTTATCAGAGCAGACGGATGCCAAAATAAATTGAGCCCTTGTTTTTTGTCAAGGTTATTTTTGTTGATAAGCTAATATTAATCCAAAATTATCGATAACACCTCATTCTATGCTGAATAGTCAGTTCATTTTTGGAGTTTTAAGGTAAAAGTCTGTCAAATATTTTTTATTAAAACATATTTTGAGTGAATTTTATTGAAATCAAAAGTAAATCAATTTAAAAGAGTATCGAAATGCCCCTCAAAACAGAAGTTTATAATAAAGAGCACGGAATAAATCAATACACCCTCTCTAACAATACGGGAGGAATAGTTGTTAAGATAATTGATTATGGTGCTGCTATTACTAATGTTTTAGTCAAAGATAAGAGTGGTGTCCAACGAGATGTAGTTCTTGGATGGGAGGACTTGGATGGATATCTCGGAAAAAGAGGCAAAAATCCATTTTTCGGAGCATCGATTGGTAGGTGTGCCAACAGGTATGTCTATTAGGGCGTAAATTATAGCATTATTGATGTCTGGTTTAATAGAATCACAAACGGAAAGTTCAATTTGAATGGAAAGAGCTATCAGTTGGCCATAAATAATGGACCAAACGCTCTCCACGGAGGTATCAAAGGATTTGATAAAAAGAAATGGAATTTATTGAAACAAACGGATCACTCAATCACTTTTGAAATGGTTGCTGAAGACGGGGAGGAGGGCTATCCTGGAAAGTTGATTGTGGAACTCACCTATTCTGTGACCGAAGCAAATGAATTACGGTTAGAATATTCGGCAAAATTGAGTGAAAACCAATCAATCGATACTATAATAAACCTCACGAACCACTCCTACTTTAATTTAAACGGTTGTACAGATGAGAAAGGGTTGGATGTCCTCAACCATTCTGTGCTAATGAAAGCGGACCACTTCATCGAAGTGAATGAATTGCTTCAACCGACAGGAAAAATGCTTTCCGTGAAAACCGATTCCCCGTTAATGGACTTCTGTTCAAAAAGTCATACAATTGGCGAACGAATCGGTGGCGTAAAACCCAATGGTTATGACCACTGCTATGTCATCGAAACAAATGACCAGAAGTACAATATTAAAGGCAGTGATTCTGTTCTGGAGGGCGTAGCGGTGGTCAGCTCTCCCACAACTGGAATAACACTTACCTTTTCAACGACTGAACCGGGCTTTCAGTTCTACACCGGAAACAATTTGACGAACGAACAGAAGACTAAGAAGAGTCAGTCCTCTCAGGAGTTATCTCTTAGAAAGAACTCTGGATTTTGTTTGGAATCCTCGAGATTTCCAAACGCTATAAACGAGGAAAAGTGGAGAAAACAAGTGGTTCTCAAAGACAATCAGACGTACAAACAAACCACTGTTTATAAGTTCGGTGTCTTATAAATCAAACGAAACTTTATTCACAACTTTATTAACAAAATTAAATTTTTTGAAAATAATTTGAATTTTAAAAAATTATTTCGAATTTCGATAAAAAATAATTAAAATCTGTAATAATTGTGAAATAAATTAATAATAATTCAAAAC